>JAHBCN010003957.1:69057-349416 GCA_019359885.1 Listronotus oregonensis
AAGTACTTAATAGGGGGCTTAAAATTATTCAATTACAAAATTTTGAAAAAGATATGCAAAAGTATTTAATTTATCGTTGAGAAATTTAATATAAAAATAATTTTTGAATTTTGGTATTTTATTTAATTAAAGGTCTAATAAAAAAAAAGGAAAATTAATTTTTAAGAAATATTAAAAATTATTGAATTACAGCTGTAGTGTATTGATTTATTCGTCTTATCTCAAACATCGTAATTTATAAAGGCGACATCATTTAAAGTAGCTAAAATTGTTTTAAGTGATTGTACAAGGTTTTTTATAATAATTTGGCATGTTTTTAAGGGATTTTTTAAAGGGAATACAAAAAAATGGTTTATACAAAATTTTTAAGGATATGAATGTTTTAGATATAACATTTAGAAAAACCACTAACGATCGGGGAAATTATAAATGGGGATTAATTTTTAAAAAAAAAAGAAACATCCCTTATTTTATTAAAAATATATAATATAAAAATAATAATATGTCCATGTTTGGATAAGAAGTTTTGTAAAATTCGACTTTAAATTTTTATTTTATATGCAATGGAGCACCCCTTTTTAGGTCTAGTAAGCCGTGAAAGCCAAACGGACCTTCTATGTTGGATCCAGCTTGGCAAAGGATGACGACATTTTAAAAAACCAATTACATTTGGCACTTAAAGGAAAATATTCCCTACTACTACTATAATAACGTGTATGGAATTGTATTATTTATATTATATCAATTAATTTCTTTTGTTATCTGTTGTCATCCTTGGCCAAGCGGGATCTAACATAGAAGATCTGTTGGGCTTTCACAGCTTACTGGACCTAAGGGAGCGGGGTTGCTCTGTCGCATATAAACTGAAAATTGAAAGTCGGGTTTTTAAAAAACTAATTATCCAAACATAAATATGTAATATATTTTTAAAAAGGGAAAAAACCGCAAAGAGTTTATATTTCTAATAAACAACAGGGGCTTTATTATTTCGATTTTTTATTTTTCGTTTATTAGTTGTTTTTCTTAATGTCATATCTAAAATTTTCTTTAAAAGAAAAAATTTTTAAAAAAAACCCCTTTTTGTAAAATAAATTTTGGTTAAATTATTAAAAATTTTGGGTTTTTATATAAAATAATAATTTAAAAAAACCCTTTTAAAATTTTATTTGCCCTTTATTTCATTAAAAAATTTTCCCCCTTTTTATTTTTTTTATTTTTAATAAATGGGTTTTGGCCCCCTTAAAAAAATTTTTTATTTGGCCGTTAAACCCTTTTTTATTTTCCAAAATTATTTTGGGAAAAAAATTGGGTTTTAATTTAAAATTTTTTTTGATTTTAAGAAGGTTTATATATGGGGCGCAAATTTTTTTATTAAAAAAATAAAAATTCCGTTTCCAACCTTTTAAGTTTTAACGGAAAGAAAAATTTTACTACTTTTTTAAAAATAAAATAATTTCCCAAAAAAACCCCAAATTTTTAGAAAATTTTTATTACCCCTTTTTTGGTAAAACCCATTTTCAAAGGGAAATTTTTTTAAAAAATTCAAAATTTTTTTAAAAAGGCCCCAAATTTAAAAATCCGGTTTTAAAATTTCCGTTGTTTTTTTCAGACCCCAAAATGTAATATTTAATTTGTAAGGGCCTTTCCAAATTTTAAATTTTCGGTTTAATTTAAAAACCATTTCCCCCAATTTTTTTTAAATTTTAAAATTTACTAGCCGAAAAATTTTTTAAAAAAATTTTAGTTTTTTTACCAATAAAAAAAAAAAAAATTCAATTTTGGGTTTTTAAAAAAAAACCATTGTTTAAAAATTTTTTTTGTGGCACAACCCTTAAAATTTTAAAGTTTAAAAAGGGTTTTTTTAAAATTTGGACATTTCCTTTTTTAAGAAAGTTAAAGAATTTAAATTCCCTAAAAAACCATAAATCCAAAAAAAAATTTTTGAAAAAAAAAATAAAAAAAATTTTCGAACCCTATTTTTTAGAAAATTGGAAAAAAACCTTTTTTTTTTTTTTTTTCCATTTATGTTTTTTAAGGTATTTGTTTTTAAAATTTAAAAAAAAATTTTTAAACGCAAATAAATTTAATAACGTAAATTTTGAAATATTTTTTTTTTTTTTTTTTTTCCACCAGCTTTTTTACTTTTATGGAAAAATTTTTTTTATAAAAAAAGGGTTTTTTAAAATTTATGTTAGAAAAAATTAAATACCCTTTTAAAAATTTTGATTTTTTAAAGGGTTAAAATTTTTTAAAATTTGAAATTTTTTTTTTTTTCAAAATTTTTAAACTTTTTTTTTTTTATAAATACCTTTTTATAACCCCCCAAAATGTGGGCCCCCAAAAAATAAATATTAAAATTTTTTTAAACAATTTTTTTTATTTTTTTTCTTTTTTTAAAAATTTTTTTTAAAAAATTAAAAAAACTTTTTTTAAAAAATTTAAAAAAAAATCCCCCTTTAAAAAGGGGGTTTAATTACAATAATTTAAGGACCGGCGAAAAGGGGGTTCCTGATTGCAATAATTGAGAAAAATAGCGGAATTTTAAATTTACGGGCCCCGGGGCCCTTAAAAATATTTTAAAAATTTTCTTTTTTCCCAAAAAATTTTAAAAATTTTTTTTTTAAAACCAAAATTTTTTTTACCCCATTTCCTGCCTTTTTTTTTTAAGCAACTTTAAAATTTTTGTTTTAAAAAACCCTTTTTAAATTTATCTTTTAAAAAAAGAATTTGTATTCCAAATATTTTAAATTTTTTTTCAAAAATTCGCTTTTTTTGTTTAAAATTTTCTTTTTAAATACAAAACCGCAACCACTCCCCAAATTTTAAAAAAAACCAAAAAAGTTTAAATGTACTACCAGGGGGTTTTTTCCGGGATGGGGGATTTGATTTTTCCCCCAAATTTTTTTTAAAAAGTTGAAAAATTCTTTTTGGAAAAAACCCCTTTTTTTAGAAATTTTTTTTTTAAAAAAAAAAAAAATTTTTTTTAAATTTTTAATTATTTTTTCGTGCTTAAAATGAAAAAAAAAATTTTTAAAAAAATTAAAAAAAAAATTTATTGATTTAAAAAATTTAAATAAAAAAAAAAAAAAAATAAATTTTTGTTTTACCTATTTTTAAAAGGGCTTAAAGTCAAATTTGGTTTTTTCCAAAACATTTTTTTGGGGTTAAAAACCGCAAACCCGGGGTTTGGGGGCCCCTTTTAAATTTTTTAAAAATTTTTTTTTGGTATTTTTATTTTTTAAAAATTTTAAAAATTCGGGAAAAGGAAAAAATTTAAAATTTTTTTTTTAAAAATTTAAAAAAAATTTTTTATTTAATTTATTTTTTAAACCTTTCAAAATTTTTAAAAAATTTTTGGGGCCCCCTGAAAAATTTTTAAAAAAAAAAGGGGTTTAAAAAATTTTTTGGGTTTCCCGCCAAAAAAAAAACAATAACTAGGGGGAATTTTACTCCAAAATTTTTTTTTTAAGTTAGACAATGGTTTTCCCATAATTTTTAAAAAAATTTTTAAAATTAAAAATTAACCAAAAATTTTAAAAAAACTTGCTTTCTTTTTCCAAAAATTTTTAACCGGTTTAAATGTTAGGGGTTGTTAATTAAAATTTATTAAACACCATCAAAATTTTTAATAACCAAAAGGTACTCCGTTTTACATAGCCTATCTAGTCACAGTAGAAAATAATTAGTAAATAATATATAAGCCGATTTTTCGGTGTTTATAGACCATGATGTGAGAGCTAAATGATATTAAATCGGTATATTAAAAAAAATAGCAAATTCATTTTAAAATAATATAAATTACAAAAATTGTATAAAGATACAAAAGAAACAAATTATACCACAAACTCACTAATCTAGTCTTTTCGTGTTATTATGGGCGTAATAATGTAAAGGTATTTTAGCATATTTAGGTTTACCTAATTTATTATTTTTATGATCTCTTATTTTGCTTGCCATAAATTCCTTCTTATTTTCTTGTTGCTAGATTAATTACTTTTGGTTAGTTTTACACAAAAAAAATAATTATGGACACACTAAATTGGTTTTTTTTAATAGTGTTCACTAGCGAAGAAGGACCATCAATTGCGACACGTACTTATTAAGAATATTTACCCTTCTTACCTTAGGGTTTAGGCCAAGGTAGGTCAATAAAATGGTACCAAAAAGAAGTCACAAAATAGACTCTAATATTCTGTACCCCGATAAGATACGCCCATAAAAAAAATTAAGTGCGCTTTCTTCTCTCGACAAGTAAGTGCGTTTATGTTACAATTTCTCAATAAACTGCATGATATATTGGTTCTACTCTATAAGTTTAAATATCTTTAATAAAATATACTTATAAAGCACCTTAGCGTGCCACGAACCAACCTGATCTATTTGTGCCACGCGGTATAAAGTACTAATGAACTGTGAACAATTAATCATTTTTTAATTGAACGAGATCATTGACGTGACTAAAAATTTAAGGAAATGGTTATCTTAAGTTTTTGGATTTAGGTAGGGGTCAGTATACACTCATAATATTTTAAGCTATCGTAGTAAATTATGATTGAATATTTGTTACAATTTTTTTTGGGTTTCTGGCTCGACGAGCACAAAGAACCGCTTTAGTCTAGATCCCAAGGTAGATGTGTGCCCAGAACGTCTAACCCTTCTGGACTTGCAGATTACCTTAAAAGGAATCCCAAAAAACCCTTTAAGAATCAAAAAAACTTGTCAACGTTTTTAAGGTATAAAGTAAACTTAAAAAGGTAATTCAAAAATAATTAAAATATAGATTAGTTAAATTTTGCTTTAAAAGAGATTTAGTCATTTTTAGTGATGAGCAAAGCAAGACCAAGACCAAGACCGGGCTAGTTTTGGTCTTGCAAGCCGGGTCTTGGTTTGGTCTTGCAAGCCAAAAGTAGGTCTTATTCTTGGTCTTGGTCTTGCACCACCCGGTCTTGGTCTTGGTCTTGCTGGTCTTGCTTTTTTTTTGCAGTAATTATTTAAACTAAGCAATCTTGAATAAAATATATTTTTTTAGTACTTAAAAATAAATAAAGATGGAGACTATATTTTTTGCTTTAAAATTAACCAATTTTAACCTTACACATACATTTAAATTATTCGATAAAAAAGGATATTTTAAATGTAGGGGTTTATTTATTGTGGTCCATTTTTAGTTGAATTGAGACACAACCTGCTTTTATACATTTAATGACATATAGAAACATTTTAGTAATAAAAACTATTTAAATTTTCTTTGAAGAACCATATAAAATTAAAGCAAATACAAAACGGTGTAGTGTGTAAGCAGAAAAAAAGACTTAATAACTAACCAGATGTGACGTGAAATTTCCGTTAGAAAGATTCTGATATAAAACACAGGTTTCTGATTAAAAAAAAGGTGATTCAAGGAACTTTTCAGTTTATATTTAAATTTTTTATTTTCAAATTAGTAAAACATTTGCCATTCAAAGTTATTAAAAATACGTTTTCTACATTTACAAGGTGGCTCAAGAGTGTGACAAAGCTCGAGATCTCCGAAACCGCTCATGATAGTGAAAAACTGAACATAAAAAAAAATAAAAAAGGCGTAAATGTGAAATTATTTTTTATCCCAGAATTTTTTGAAGAATCCACAGCCACTCAAGAAAACTTCCTTATTTTTAACTTTTAACCTAAAATAAAAAATTAGTGGCGAAAAATCCATTTAAAAAAAATCGCCACCCTGTATATTATGCTAAATTGTTGAACTGTCATATACGAACAATGTCGACGTAGATGGTTTTTAAATATAATTTTCGGTTTTGACAAAAATGACGTCATCATTCTTTTGACATTGTTTTGACTTTTCCATCTAAACCGGAAGTGATATTTAAAATTCATTAATCTAAAAAGAACTTCTATATAACATGACAATTTTTTTTATTAATCCCTCACTTTCACATTTATATCTAGTTTTAAGAAGTAATCTTATTATGCCTCTTCTGTGATGTGTGGTATTACTATATAGATGGCTTATTTAACATTAGGAATATGAAAGTAATTTTCAGCTTCTATACCCCAGCTTGTGTACCCCTAGTTTTTGTCTTTCGTGAACGGTTTCGGAGATATCGAGCTTTGTCGGACCATTGAGTCACCATCTCAATATTTTTGAAACATGTTATTGAATTTACTCGTTTTCCTTGTTAGAGAACTGTATAAACGAAAAAAGTAATTGATTTGATTATTATTTTATTAAAAAAACCTGTAACTTATTAAATAATCGCCTTTTTAGCAGTTTTCGACAATTTTTATGTCATGTCGGTATGAAATACCTCTATATATTGAGTATAAAAATTGAAATTTATAATATTAAAAAAAATCGCATAAGTGCAAGAGTCTTGCAGGTCGGTCTTGGTCTTGCATAGTCTTGCACTCCTCGGTCTTGGTCTTGGTCTTGGTCTTGCATACCCCGGTCTTGGTCTTGGTCTTACAACGCAAGGCAGTCTTGGTCTTGGTCTTGGTTTTCCCAAGACCAAGACCAAGACCGCAAGACCAAGACCGGTCTCGCTCATCACTAGTAATTTTGATAACTGTTTTACTTATGATATATCGGCATTACTCAAAAGTTCATTTTTTGGGACAATAAATATATTATTTTCAAAATAATATATTTATAAAATATATTATTTTGTTATAAATAATTAATAAACCCAGTGTTTTCTTCTTTTTACTTTTTTTTTTAAGATTCTAGTGCACTTTGTAAGGCTAAAAAACAAAAATAAAAATAAAATTCTCAGATGTTTAAATCAATAAAAACCTAAATCATTTTTTAAATATTATTTTGTATTTTAAAAACACATTTTTTTTTAATTATTATTTTTTAAAAAACAATCCACAAAGCGTTAAATGAAGCCGCTAAAAAAAAGTGGTCCAACTGTGGACAGATAACAGCAAACCCCCAGCACCCCCCGAAGGGTCAAAATTTTATTCATTTGGAAAATTAATAATAAATATCTGATAATACGTTTTTTGATGTTATAAAAATTAATATGAAGTTAGAATATACCCATAACCCTTGAATTTAACCCTAGCATCACCGAGAAAACACCCCAAGGGCAAACATTTTATTTTATTAGAAGAATTAAAATAAATATCTGACAATACGTTTTTTGGTGTGCTAAAAATGAGCATAAAGTCAGAATTTACCCATCACCCTTACATTTTGCTCCAGCAACCCCCAGCTACTCTCCCTCCTTAATGGGTAAAACTTTATTCACTTGGAATAGTTGTAATAAATATCGGACAATACTTTGTTTGGTGTACTGAAAACGTTAGATGTTTATTTTAATTCTTCAAATAAAATTAAATTTTAGCCCTTTGGATGGTTGCTGGTGATGCTGGGGGTTGCTGAGGATGGCTAAGGTTAAATTAAGGTTTATGGGTAAATTCCCACTTCATATTTGTTTTTAGCACGTCAAAAAACGTATTGTCAGATATTTATTATATCTTTTCCAAATTAATAAAATTTTGACCCTTGGGGTGGGGCTGGGGGGTTGCTGGGGCAAAATCTAAGGGTGATGGGTAATTTCTAACTTCATATTCGTTTTTAACACGCCAAAAAACGTATTGTCAGATATTTATTATATCTTTTCCATATGAATAAAATTTTGACCCTTTGGGATGGGGGTGCTGGGGGTTTCTGGGGCAAAATCTAAGGGTGATTGGAAAATTCTAACTTCATATCTATTTTTAGCACGCCAAATAACACATTTTTAGATATTTTTCGTATATCTTTTCCAAATGAATAAAATTTGACCCGGGGGGGCCACAAAACGTATTGTCAGATATTTATTATAACTTTTCCAAACGAATAAAATTTTGATCCTTCGGGGGGCTGCTGGGGGTTGCTGGGGGTTGCTGTGGGGTTGCTGGGGCAAAATCTAAGGGTTATGGGTAAATTCTGACTTTGGATTCGTTTTTAGCGCATCGAAAAATATACCGGAAGGTACTTCACATACCTGGTTCAAAACTTTTTTTTTTGTGTGTGCCTGTGTAATCTTCAGATCGGCAAGTCTAAAACAAAAAAAACCTTATGGTTTCCTTAAAAGAAAAGCCTCTTAGAAGTTAATTTACCACGTTTAATGAAGAATCTAAAAAACAAATTGCGGACGATTTTTCGACTATTTTTTGGTTACAAAACATTTCAATAAACAAAACACGACAAGGTTTTTTAAAATCGGTTTAGTTGTTCCGAAGATTAACTGTCCGCAGTTAAAAAAAAATAATTTTGAGAAAAACGCGTTTAAAGTTGACTAGCAGCTGTGTGAGCAACTGCGTACAGCTAAGAGCATGCGCACACTTTCACCTATTTTGCAGCGTTAGGATTCAAATTTTGTAAAAATATTTTAGGAGGTGATTTTTAAAGATCCAAGGATGTGAAAATTGCAAAAGAAATTTATTTTTTGCAAGTTCTAAAGTGGACTACTTAGTAAGTTAAATAAAATATTTGAAGCGTTCCAGTTTTTCTAATTATTTTTAGATTTATACTGATATATTTTAAATTTGTAAATTATTGGTTTTTATATATGTTTTATGTTTCCTTTTTAGTGATCTATAAGTTTTACCTATTTAAAACTTTATTAGAATAACAAGTGATTTTATAAATGGCTTTTTCTGTATTTTCGAAAATATTGTTTTGTCTTTGTTATTTAATATCCAATCGAACTACAAAACACTATTAAGTCTTTGTGATCGGCAACAAAACTAAAACATTCACTTCTTCTTCTGCCCTGGGAGCCGTCTTGATTCACTACCAGGGGCAGCCCAGCCTCTTGGGCTTCTTGTATCTAATCTCCCATTATCTTTTTTACCAATCCTCCCATTGGTCTTGTTCCTTCTACAAGTCTGTATAACCCCGAGACTGGTTGGTTGATATATTCCTGTGGGCATTGCACAAATAATGCCAGTCTTTTGTGATTTAACGCTTCACATTTGCACAGTATATGGTAGGCTGTTTCTCCCCCTTGTCGCATATTCTGCAACTTGGATCTCCATTGTATAAGCCTATCTTGTTGGTGTCCTCTTAAGTTATCGTGCCCTGTTAGTAACCCTACTGTTATGCAAAGTCTTTTCCTACTTTGTGAGAGTAGTTCTTCCTTCGTTCTTTTGGATGGGCCCCATATGAAGCTTTTTCCATGTCTTATTCTACTGAGGTTCCCCCAGTATTCCTGGTGTTTGTTTCGGACCATTTCCTGGTTTTCCCTTGTGCTGTGGTTTCGGCCACTCCAACGGCAGGTTTTGGTCCAATGTATGTTGTGGATGATCCATGGTTTGCTAGCTTATCCGTTTTTTCGTTGCCCTTCTATTCCTGAATGTCCTGGTACCCACAGAAGAGTACCCTGTTGCGTTCTCCCAGAAAAGCATATATTTCCGTTTGAAATACAGAAATGTGTGTTCCTGGTGGAATGGAGAATTTTCATTTCACTGTACACGTCCGCCCCAGTTCCCTGCTCGGTTTTGGAACCATCCGTATACCAATGATGTCTCCAACCGTGCCGGGGAGATCGGGTTGCTGCCACTTCACTTTAATCTGGCATTTTTACCTCGAAGCTTTTGTTGAATAATTATTGGGGACTCATCTGGTCTATTCTCTTGGCCAGGATGTTGCCGCTAACCTGACCTGGATACTTCACATAAAAAATGAACATGACACCAATTTTTTTCAAAAGTTTGTTGTCACCGCTGTTTGGAATATAATAATCAAAGATAAACAAAAATGACCCATTACAAATGGGTATAATTTCAACTATAACGCTAACAAGGTTAAATAACTCTTTATTTTGCAGTACTTGGCAGCCAAAGGACGAATCTTCGTTAAAATCTATAAAATTGTGATGTTCTTCGCAATGTATTAAAATTCCTTTATTTTTTATGCTTTTTTCAAGAAAACAGCAAGTCACTCCTTTGACAATAATCTTTATTAAAAAGAAATATTTTCTTTACAATTTATAAAATTCCTTGTTACTTCTTATATCTACCATCAATTAGGTATCGTTAAGCGATTAGATATGGTTAGCCTATTATGCGCTTTCAACAAATTATTAGATATTTTAGAAGTACTTCCTCTGTAAGTGAAATGATATATCTTTATTTCTGTATTTTTTCTTCCATGTTGAGAAGTATGACTAATTATTTTGCAATTATCAAGTTAAAAAGTAGATACGTTTCCGTGAAACCTAGTTTTTAAAGTAATATGTTTAGATTTTTAGCGATATGCAGATAGTAAATTGGTCGTAAATCAACATTTACCGGCAAGCAAGATTTCTTTTTATTTGCAGACATAAAAAACTATTTTAATTGTTTTCTTCAATAATTAAAAACGCGGTTTTTAAATGCATTCTCGGTGACAACAAAATCGCTTCCAAGCCTTTTATTTTTTTGAGGAAAAACATATCACTTTCAAATTTTAGGGTAATACATTGGGTTATTAAATGCTGGTTTTAGATATAATAATATCTGCCTATAACTTTTGGTTAAACCAGAAGTGGCGTAAATTTTAATATGCTTAGTATAATGCCCTGTAGTGGGGAACCGTTGATCGGTATGCCTCCGCACCATAAGTTGTTGTCAACAAACTCTGCTATTGACTAAATATAAACTGAAACCCAATAGGTGCAAATTAAGTTTTGGACGCTCTGTAGAATAGCTACTGCTAAATGAGACACTAAGAATAGAATAACTATTCACAAGTTTTTATTTACAATAAACTATATACATTACTATACAACAAATTTTTGTGATACGCCAATGGGGCGTATCAGCAACTCAGGTTTATTTTTCCAATTACACAGTTTTCAAAAAGTAAAAATTTTCTCTTGACAAATTTGAATTTAATTTACCTTTAAAAAATATCTAAGAAGAAAGGTTTAAAATTATACTTAAATTTTTTCGGATATGCAGTTATGTCAAAAAGCCCAAAAAACGTATTTCTTAGCTGTTAACAATTGACATACCAAAGGTGCGTTCGATTTGTATATTCAATTTGCGCATTTGTTCACACCGTAAGAACTTTTCGCTCCGAACCCGTTGGAGATGGATCTGACAAATGTTTTATAAATGTTTCATTTATATTTTTTACAAATATATTTCTTTATAATTTGGATTTTTTCCAAACTGTAAAGGCTCTTTTTTCCATACTTTTAAGAAAAACTAAACGTTTTTTTAACAATATAAAATCTGTTTTTTTTTAAAAAAAGTGTAAAAAAATGCTTTTTAACAATACTTTAAAATGCAAACAACTCATCTTTCTAAATTTATTGGTTTTTGAGCTAGAGAAAAAAAAAGAAGGAGGAAGAAGTGAAGGAGCGATTTTTAAATTTTAAAAAAAAAATGGACTTAAATAAACCAAAGCTTTAAAGAAGACATAACAAGGGAAAAAGGGATTTTCCCAAAAAGAATTTGATTGCAATACAATGCAATATAAACAAATGGTAACAATATGAAACCTAATGGTGGCAAGCAATTAAACAAAATTTAAATAAATAAACAATTTTAAATAAAATATTACATATATAAATAAAAACGTCAAGGTCAGATAACAGATCGTCGCTCTATCTTCGTCATCTGAATCAGTCACTATGACGGGGTTTATATCTGAAGCATCGCATATTCGATAATTTCCCCGCTGCTAGGATCTAAATTTTGGGCGTCCCGAATGTAGTTCTGCCAATGCTAAGCGGTTTTTTCCCCAAAGTCCTTTTCCCATTGCCAACACTTAAGAGGGCAGAAATATATTGGTCAATTTTTTGTAAACTGACCAAACCATTTCGATTAAATTATATTGACAAGGGTACGGTGGGAGGGAAGAACTTTATGACCAAAATCAAGTTGGTCTTTCATGGCTGTCTCAGGAAGGCAATATTTTCTTCAGAAGCCACAGAAAACCTTTTTGGTCCAAGATTTAAAAGGGTAGTCTTCTACCACCCCGGGAAATGGTACCAGCG
This sequence comes from Listronotus oregonensis, assembly GCA_019359885.1. Lineage (NCBI taxonomy): Eukaryota > Metazoa > Arthropoda > Insecta > Coleoptera > Curculionidae > Listronotus > Listronotus oregonensis. Next base: position 81,033 of record JAHBCN010003957.1, read on the forward strand.
TTGTCAATGATATTTAAATGATTTGGGGAAAAATTTGGGAACAAGTTGATTTTTAAAAAAAATTTTTCCCAAAATTTTTGGGATTTTTTTTAAAGACTAAACTAGCTTTATTTTTTAGCCGGCGTTGACGACGATATATCAAACCAAAAAAAACTAACGGTTTTAACATCGGGAAAAAGGAAAATTTTTTTGTACAATTTAGATTTTCAGTATAATTAGAAACATATATTACTTTATCCCATCACGAATCCAAATCCCAAGGCAATTTTAAAACCCAAACCCCTAGCACATTAATCGAAACGAAAAATGTTAGGGCGCAAGTGTAAAGGTATTGGTAATTGATCCCCTACCAATGGTTTCTTTTGAATAAAAGCAATTTTTTACTAAACTTCACTGCTTTTAAAACTTTAGTTTTGTATCATCTGCCGGGTTTTCCCTAAAAACCCTTTTAATAATATCCATGTTTCATCAAAAATACTGGAGTAAGACCGTTTTAAAGAGACTATTTTTTTTGTGTATTCTCTCAAAATTTAAATTTTATTAAACATTTGGTAAATCCATGAGATACTTTCGGTTGTTACTTTTCATCCACTGATAGCCAATTTCTTTTACCCATTTTCGCAAAACTAATGAAGACATGATTGCTCATTTCATCATTAATTTTTGATGAGAGATTTTATGGTGATATGCTTTAAGTGCATACATGCGATAAATGGTATCCCGAAACTTTCTTTTAAGTAGTCAGTAATTTTTTTATATGTCTTTATTTCTTGTTGAGTTTATTACATAAAGTTTGGAAGTTCAAAAATCACATTTAAAATAATTTACATTTTTTTGGGGCAACAGTAATAATTATTATTTAAATATCTTATTAAAAAATTTAGCTATTAACTTTTCTTGCAGCTAATCTCTAAACAATACCGTTTTACTAATCACTTTTATTATTTTTCACCATCTCAGCTAAAGCCTGTCCTGCTCCATCACGTTACTTTATTTTTAATCCAACTTAACTTTATTTTTAAAAAAATACACGTTGTAATTTTAAACCCTTTTAATTTAAAATTTGTTACAGAAAAAAAAACCAATTTCTGTTAAAAGGGGAAAATTGTATTAAACTTCATAAAAAAAATTTCATTTTTTTTCAAATATTTTTAATTTGCCCGAAAAAGCTATAAAAAATTTACGTTACCAACGAAAATCGGGGAACTTTGCACCATAGCTGTACTAATTGTCGACCTCCAAGGCTTGATACGACCCATTTCAATGGTCTATTTACGACCGGGGGTGACGTACTCTCCTGACTTCCTACCCCTTTTCACCGCCTGACCCTTTTTCATTGAGCGAAGGGCTTATTGGATGCCGTCTCACTACGTAATCAAGAGTTATGCAGTATGCCAAAAAACGAATGTGGGCCCGAAATCAACTCATTTGTTTGTTTTAGATATACTTAGATTCTTAGAGGGGTTCCAAGAATTAAATGTCTGTTGCGGTAGTTTTTGATTTAAATAATGCGGTGAAAACGGGTAAGGGAAATTCACCGTTTTAAAGGCATCTGGGGCCTTTTTTTTGAAGATAAAAAAAAATTTTTAAAAAAAAATTCTCCATTATGTATAATTTTAATTTAACGCAAAACATGGGCCTTCGCGCGACATTCTTGGTTGCCCGCTCGGCGTCAAACCGAGTACGTCACACTAAATATATTTTTTGGGTATTAAATATTAATTCAAAATTTTTTAAAAATTATGGTGAACACTTTAAAGAATTTATTCCTCTCTTAGTTAGTTTTTCACCAAGTTAGACAATTGCCAAGTAACAAAATTGTTCCGAACTTTCGTCGTCATTGTGCATCAAAAAAAAAAAATGCTTTAATAATTGTCGTATACATTTTTCGCGTCGTGGAACTCTTCTTTTATACATACCTAACAAGATAACTCCATAATTTTTTTTAAAAAAGTAGTCCTTTATTTATATTAATTTTATGACTTTGACAAAAAATAAAAAATCAGAGTAATATTGTTAAAGTTATAAAATAATTATAAACAAAGCATTACATTTTTTAAAACTTTTATGGCGTGATCTTGTTAGGTATGTATATAAGAAGACTCCACAAAGCAAAAAATTTATACAATTATTTAAACTTTAAGTTAAATTTTCAACGGGAATAAATCCTTTAAAATGTTCTGAATACACCATAATTTTTTAAAAATTTCAATTATTATTTAATCCCCTAAAAATTATTTAGTGTGACGTACTTGGTTTTGACGCCGAACGCGCATCCAAAAATGTCACACGGGGGCCCATTTTCACCAGTAAATTAAAATTATAAATAATAAAAAAGAACTCCGGAGTAGGGACTTTTTATCGGCAATTTCCTCCTTTTAAAGGGATCTTTGTAATTTATGGTTTTTGAGTTATTATCAAAAATCGAAATAATTTTTTTTTTATTTCGTTTTTTATTAATAACAATTGCAATTTTTATTGGCAGAAAAAATCCTCAAAAAGTAGGTTTCAGATTTGCGTTCCGCCCCAAATGGGCTAACGCTCATATTATTCGAAGCCTTATAACTATTTTTCGCAGGAAACACACTTGTCGAATAGATTAATACAAAAATTAGATTACTTACTTGTATATGCGCCTTATAAATATACTGCGGACTAGTAAACTGTGTCTTTTTGCCGACAATCTCGGAAAATATAATGCTTTGTTCGAACAGGAACACTTGCAGTTCTTTATTTTTTCCTACTACGCTAGAACTTTGACCGGGAAGGTCTGAGACGTTCAAAAGCCCGTGAAGGAGAAGTTTCCCTTGAGCAGTTATCTTGCCCGCCTAAAAAATGTATAAAATATGTAAAAAAACTGATACTAGTATGCTAATCGACTTATTTTGAAAAACTGAATTAAGCGTAAAATATGAAGAGTAATAATTAAAAAAACTTTTTGGCGAAAAAGTACAAGTGTCCTTAAAAATATTTTTTAAAACACAAACTTGTACCTACTTACCAAAAAGTATTTTTATACTTTTGTTTTAGAAATAATTTAATTTTTTGAAATAAATTATTTATATCCCTTTGCGTCTTAACCACTTAATTATACAGAGTCTGGAAAAAACTGTTTCTTACTTCAAATCCTTGCAACCGTCCTACATCCATCATATCATTGGCATTTTTGGGAACGACTACCATGACTTTGTATGCTGCCCTCATCGGTTCTATTTCGTTTTGAAGCCCTGCCCTCTCTGTATATTTTAGAATGTCTTTAAGCATCAATTGGTACTTCATTATCCTCTGGACGGGTTTTATGAGAAGATCGCACAACTGAAGCTTGTGACCTAAAAATTTTAAAAAATTGAAAAGATTTTTGAATGATAAAAAATTGTGTTTATTTTTCCTTTGTCTTATTCTAATGACTTGTAGGTTTATATTTACAATTACATAAATAGTATATTTCATTACCAGTACGGAAATGACGATTTTTCCGTGCGCGCGTGACAAATTCTCGTGTGCAGCCGACGGAAAAATCCATTTCTGGACGTGTAATGAACGATATTTTTTATTATACTTAGGTACCTGAAAACAACATAAACAAAAAACATCGCAAAAAATGATTTAAGAAAATTGCGATTATTTATTTTTATTTTTAAAACAGTAAAACAAATTAACAACAAAAATTACAAGCTAATTAAATCTAAGAAAATTAATTTTGGACGGAACCGTTATGATTAATGGTAACATTTATTGTACAATTCGTATTATTGTTGAAGCTCAATCCCTTTTGTATTTCTTTTTGTTGAACTAAAGATGTTGAAGCGGAGTGTTCGTGTATGTTTTGGGTCTCTTGATTGACTGTTACGGATTTTGTAGTTTCCCCAAGTTACAAGGCCTAAACGACTTTTGGGATACTTCAATTTTTCTTTGTATGGACTTCTCTATATATCCTTCTGCTACATTGGAAGAAAGCCATCCTCCGTGTCTTTTCAAAGTGAGCAAATCACCGCCGCTTTCTACCAACATGGTAGCCGAAGAACGCCCTAGCCCATGTCCGATTTATTCTTCGTGATTTTTTAGTTTTAAGTATGATGCAGCAAGTTTTGGAATAGCACTCATAGTATGGCATCCAACATGTTGAGCGTAACATCTTTGGTTTCGGTATGCAACAACAATTGGTAATGGTTAAACTTCTTGACCTGTGAGTTTTTCCATCTCGTAAGAATACGACAAGGAAACGCCCATTATCTTCCACATCGTCTAAACTCAAACGTATTAAATCATCTCTGCGGCATGCGCCGAAGATGCCAAACACTAAAATTACTTTTGCTAGTAGATATTGTCCATCTGAAGCTTCACATAAAAATTTGGTTACTTGTTCTGATGTAAGAACCTTGGATTTCTTTGGTACATATCCTACAGCTTGTCGTTTCAAAAAGCGATAGTTTTTGGATATTGGTTGTGAGTATTTTCTTTTATTGCCAAACAACTCTTTAACATGGAGAATCGACTCCATAAGGTGGATGACTTCATAGATTTGGCTTTTTCAGAAAAATAAACTAAGAGAATATCGTCACTCTCAATTTTGATTCTTATCTGAGTCCGCCATTCGGTAAAAATGTGATATTCATGTTCATATCTCAACCTGGATTTCACTGGTAATAAATCTGCACTCACTTCTGCCGCTTGTTGTAATATAATATCGGGAATATCCGGATTTTCTTCCAAATCTGAATTTATTTTTTAAAAATGGCATAAATTTCACTGACAGAAAATAAAATATGCCATTAATAAATAAATTGTTGTTATGAACAGTTTCCATGGATGGATTTTTGTATAAGCGCACGGAAAGAGGGATCGGGAAAAAAAATTCCGTGCGCTGTTCTAAAAATGTCATATTTGCTGTATTTTATACACAGATGAAAATGTAGTATTTTCAGGTAACTATAATAAAAACTTATTTAGGATGAACACTACTTATATTTTAAACCTTGGCAATACTGAATGTTTTCAGGTACCATCTAACATTTCCATTAGAAACTTTAACACTTTTGACATTAACCTTCTTTAAAAAGTTTTCTGATATAAGCGCGATTTGTGTTGTTTTCAACCATTTGTGTGTACTGCACAGATTTGTTACAACTTTTGACGTGTATTATCAAGACAGGATTGCATTATCCACTTGATTCCCTTTTTGGCGATGAAGCCCCATCCTTTACCATTGTGAAACAGTGGTATAACGAATTTAATCGTGGTTGCCGTCGATTAAGATCGTCTAAGATCGTATGCTGTGTCAGAAAACATTGATGCTGTGTCAAATCTTACAATGCAAGATGTGACTGGCTGTAAGATAACTTTAAGTATTAGTTACACCAGCATTTATAAAATATTGATTTAGCCGTAAGAAAAGGTTTGTTCTTTTTGGATCCCACATAAGCTTGTAAACAACCGCCGACTTTGTTAGTGTTTGAAGTTTAACGAAATACAACAACAGTTGTTCGCGCTAAAAGCACTTCGAAACAAATGGTCGCCGAATGTCAAAAATAAATTCAGTTAAGCGATTTTCGTAGGCAGTAGAAGCCATGCATTTAAACACCACCAGGTTTTGGAGATGTCTTAAAAAGAAGAAGTGGTTCGAACGCATGTAAAAGTGTAGAGGTTATGAAGGAGAATATTTTGAAAAGCAATAAAATAATTTTCAGTGACAAATTACTGTTTTTTTTCTCATAATAAGGCTTAAAATATAAATAGTATCCCCTCTACAAAAATTGTTTTCTTACCTAACTTAACCCTCAGTTCCTCAAAATATGTGTCTAAATGCTCAGCTACGATATACTCCGATATAGGTTTGTTCTTACAGTAAATAACGTACATCTGCAACTTCCTCTCGTACCTTTTAAATAATTGTGCTAGTTCCTCTGGATTTTCTATTGCTGCCTTAAGAGATTTTAAAAAATGGCTAAAAAATAAAAATATTTTTTTTAATTTTATTTTTTATAAAGAAATGCTTTGACTTAAGTAAGTTTTAGGAAAAGTTTGGGTGTTAGATTAATTAAAATAGATTTTAGGGTTGTTGACCCAGTAGAGATAAATTTGGTTGTTTTTGTTGACAGGTGACAACTGTTACGATGATCTTGCATTTACTTTTAATACAGAATGGAGCCGTAATTTATCGCATAGATATCGGCAGATTTGCAGTCAATGTAGAATATTAAAACAAGGGTGTTCTGATAAGTTGGTTCTTGGCCTCGACGAGAGGGCGATGCTTTAGGACAAAGTTTGTTTTTGTTGGGTTGGTACTATACGTTCAAAGTACACCTAATTTTAGTACATGGTTTTTAAAACGGAGATTTTTAAATCATAGGTGTTTTTCATATTATTATTGAAAACTGAAAATGATAAGTAACAAGCTTTAAGAAAATTCTTAAAAAAAACAATTTAGGTCTTTAATATACGAGGTCTGCCTAGTAAATACGCGAAGTGATTCAATATGGCGGCTGTGACGCGATGTACAGCCCCGTTCACGAGCACACCATGTACCCTGACAGGCCATGAACCGTCAGTAGTCGTCTATACGTCGAGCCGTGCGTCCTGTGCCAGTCGTTTGTTCGTTTCTGTTGGTCGTTTTCTACTGTTCGTCGAGATGGAAATTATCAGAATCATTGAGCAACGACTCAACATTAAGTTTTTGTTAAAGCTCGGTAAAAATTTGCAAGAAATTACCGATGTGGTAAGTGCTGATTACGGTGATAATGCTCTGAAGAAAACAGTCATTTTTAGTGGATTAATCGTAAAGGTGAAAGGTGGCCGGGAAGACGTCAAGGATGATGCAAGGCCAGGACGACCTTTAACTTTCTGTATTGACGAAAACCTTGATCGTGTGCGGTCTCGGCAACTTTATGTTAAGTCGTTCCTAATGATTTCGTCGATTTCCAGCGGGCTATTGAACAGACGACTACTGTCGGCTTATGACCTGTCAGGCTACATGATGCGCTCGTAAGCAGGGCTGTACATCGCGTCACAATCGCCACATTGGATCAGTACAAGTACTTACTGGACGAATGTTTTTTTATACGTTTGGCAAATGGTTTAAAAGCAACCCTATACAAAATTTATTACATTTGCAAGGGATTTTTTTTTGTATTTTTATTGGTATTATATACTTCTGTTTTAATTATTGGAGATTCAATTGTGTATTATGTTTTAAAGATAGCAGCAATGCTAAATTTGTTGCGTGTTCCTTGAATTTTTTTCCATAGACCAGAAATGTGTATAGAAGAAAAGAAGGAAAAAAAAATTGTAATAGGTCCATTTTGATTTTACCCTTTTGGTTATTTAAATTTATAAAGACTTACTACAACTCCTTTCCAAACCACACTTGAATGGTTTGGACATAATAAAACTTACTTTTTGTGCCACTCGTATATAGCTTCAATATTTCCAAATACCATTTTGTCTTTTCCTTCTCTGAGGTCGTCAGGCATTGGTATTTCACACTCAGGATCTCTCATTGTAGCTATGTACCCGTCGACAATAAGGGATAAGTCTCTCACGTAAGCTTCCTCAGTGTCTACCAATTCCTGCAATACATACTGCCGTTTCTTGAGAAAGGATTCGATTTTCTTAGCATCTACAGTATCCACCTGAAAAACAAAGTTTTTTCGTCAGATGACGTATTCAAACTGATCTCTTGTGCACATTGCATTAGCTGTTTCATTTATCCGAGAAACTGCGTTTTCAACGAAAATAATATTTTTAGGCCTTTTATAAAGTAGCTATTTTACCGAACAATTCTTATTTTATGCCTTTTTTGTATCGCAATTTGCACCCTATTGGTGAATGTGGAATTCATAACCAATTTTAAAAAACTGGCCTATATGTCCTTTAAAATAGCTCCAGTTACATGGTCACTTTTGTTTGTTGGAAAATTTGCCAATTACCAATTAAATTTTAATTAGTCCAAGAAAAAAAATGTTGCAGGCCTATTAAGGCACTCAAAATAAGTCTGGGTCACAATGACACTATATTGTTTACAATATGTGGGGAGGCCCCAACTGCTTAATTGAAAAATTTAATGAAATAATCTGGGTTAACTATTTCCCAAAACTATTAAATAGGTTTTAAAAAATGCTCCTAACTCCCGAGCATTCGACAACTCTTGTTTATACATAAACAGAAAAAATCTGATAGTTTAAAAGTGAATCCAATATTTCTGCAGAATACCAAAATTTTTTTAGCTACCAAAATTAAAAAAGTTTTAATACATTTTTCTGTTTTTTTAGGTGAGTTATAGCGATTATAATTTTATAGTACCTATATCGTTAAAAGATCTTAAAAGGGGTAAGTAAAACTTTTAGTTTTTATTAAAATAATAGTTGTATACAAAAAGTTGTGGGACACTTAAATAAAAATTGTATACAAAAGTTATAGAGGCAGTGGGATAAAAGTTGTTTATAAAATTTGTAGTGGGAGTAAAATAAAAGTTGTATGCAAAAGTTACAGGGACAGTGGACTAAAAGTTTTGTAAGTTGTAGGGCTGTGGAATAAAATTTTTAAATGACAGTTCTTGGAGAGTGTATATATTTTAAAAATAATTTTTTGTATACTCTTATGTTAGATTGTACGTAAAATTTGTACTATATTTGATACTGACTCAGCAATCCTTCCTAGGAAGCAGTAACTAGGGGGATTCCCTTGCCATTTAACATGTGTTGCATTATTATTGTGTTACTTAACAGCAACTGTCATATTAGACCATTTTTAAATTGAGACCACGGTGGTAAAAAATGATTATTTTTGTAATACCTGTTTGTCACTTTCATCTCCACTAAAAGCCAACGATGCAGCCTCGTTGGAAGAGCACTGCGCAGACAGATCTTTGTGTTGATGACCGTCGATGCTGAACTCAGACAGCGCTTCTGAACTACGAGTGTTTCTTAGTGCTGAGTTTCTTTCTTTTTCTCTGAATGTTGTTCCTGTAAAGTAATTTATAGAGTTACGTTAATTTGTAGATTGGAATGTATGAGATATGCAGGATGTTTCAAAAAACGTGGGACAGCGCTTAAGGGATGATTCATTGGCCAAAAATGTTATATAAACATAATTTTAAAACGGACCCATTTATAATTGAGTTTTTCGATTTAAATAAAACTTGGTACAGTTAGAACATTGACCGGATTACCCCTTCTGATGATAAACTTTTGTTACTACACTGGACCAATGACGTAACTTCGGGCAATTATGTTCATCTTTTTAATATTATTTCGTGATAACTTTTTTTTTTAATATTAATATTATTAATAATTTAGTACATGGCACTTATTCTTTATAAAAACCTATATTTAAATTATCTCGGTAAACTTAACGGTTTTCGAGATATTTAAATTTTAACTTGCGTGGTACGAAATGAGTAACATTTAACATCAAGGGTATTAATAATTTTACAAAATTAAGTGTCCATGCCATTTACTTCAATACATGCATTAACATTACCTTTTTTTGTAAAAATAAGAATTAGGTTTTTTAAAAAATTTAATCCACATCTTTATGTAAAATACAGAAAAATACTATTACCAAATTATTAAAAAATACCAACACCAAAAAAGTTGGCGAAATAATAGTAAAAAAATAATAAATTTGCCCGAAACTACGCCATTAATCCATAATATTAACAAGATCCAAGGGTGGTAAACTTAACAAGGAGTGCTTAATTTTTATTATTTGTCCGCAGATAAGGTTATGTTTGTGACGTCATCGTATTGCCCAGAAGGTAGATTTATTTTATTAATTTTTGATAAATATTTAACTTTTAAAAATTAATTTGGATGTACACCTACTATTAGATCTGTATAATCCGTAAAATTAAGACTTTATACTACTTGTAAACAAAACAATATGGCAAAAGGATTACGTCATAAATATCGAATTGACATTTAAATCGGCGTATATGGGCTTAAATGGGATCCAGCACTCCTCCTTAAGTTTACCACTCTTAAACAGGACCAGAGGTTATCATCAGAGAGTATATTTCGGTCTGTGTTCTAACCTAACTATCCAGTTTTATTGAAATCGAAAAAGCCGTTTTAAAAATAAAGGGAAAATTTTAATTCTGAAAGTTTTCTTTTACATCTAGTATCTTAAAAAGGGGACCGTTTTGGTACTATGTTTATATAACATTTTGTCCTATTTTTGGTCAAGGAATCTTTCATTAAGATTTGTCCCATGCTTTTTGAAAGACCTTGTATATATTGTGCAGTAGTATGAAGTAATAATCTAAATACGTACAGTCCTAGAAACATCCACAATGAAAAATCATTTTTTACATTTTACCGTTTCTTATTCTGCACTTATCTGGGTTGCCATATAACATATTAAATTTTCAAAATGAAAAGTAAATATTATTTTACGCATCTTCACTAAGTAATGCTTATAAAATCTTTAATTTTATGGCACCCGTTAAGTAATAAAGTAACATCGGTGCAATTATTTTTATCTTTTATCTTTCAAAATAGCGGTAATACTAAAATTATGTATGTGAGCCTATTAAAAGATTTACGGTGAAAATATCAACATGCAAAGCTTTAGGAAAATAGAAAAACAAACAGAAACGACGCAGAAATGATTGATGCGAAGTAAAAGGAAGTAAATAATAAAGTCTCATGCAAAAGTTTGGCATACTCACGGAAACCTATAAAATTTTAAATTAACATGGAATTGCTTTTTGTCAGGAAAAATTGACGTTGTTTATAATGTACAGGGTGGCGAATTTTGTTTGTACTTACAGGGTATTGAAAAAACCGTAAGGGATAGAGCTTTTGTACGTTCTCGAGACGGATTTTAAATGTGTTAATTTATTTGGAGACACAGGGCGTTTTTGAGTGTTTGTCGATTTTACGAGGGTTCTGTATATCGGCTAATAATAGAGATAGAAAAAAACTTATATATTTTGTAGGTTTTAACGTAGATTCCAATGGCGTACTGATTTTTTTTTATCATTTTAGCTTTTCAAGTTATTACGCAAACTTGGGTTTCAGTATATATCCCCACTCTATATCTAAGTCAGCTAAAACTACGGTTTTTGCAATTTTCTTATCTTTATTATCCAAAACTACGTAAGGAGAGGGGTTATTATTTAGTTTTACTTTTATGTCAAAAATCTGGTTCAATAATAACGTAAAAAATGTAGATAAAGTTGCGCTTCTTATTACTATAGACTACCGCAAGTGTAAAAACTTTATTCCATTAATTTTTGGCATATCTTACAACACTTTGATTGCTCGCAAAGTATTTAAAATATGAATATTGCTGACTGGAGATCATTTAAAAAAAATTCATTGGTGACAAATCAGGTAAACGAAGTGGCCATTTAAGAGGACAATTATTGCCCAAGCATTTGAAAAACTGATAATTTAAAAACAATACAATTAGTTGTGCTTTATGAATTGGGGCTCCACCATGCTAAAAAATAAAAGCGCCAAGGTCTTGTAGAGATATGTAGTTCAATCTGTCAAGGATGTTTTCCTGTAATATTTCTTGATTTAAATTTCTAATTAGATTACCATCCAAAATAACATAACCCAAAATTTGTTTATAAAAGAAGCACACCAATCATTTAATTTAATTATAACCACCCCCATTTTCCTGGTTTTTGGATAATAAAGATAAAGTAAAACTGCAAAAATAATATACAGGGTGTCCCATTAAAAAACTTAAGTTTGTGTTATAACTCGAAAAGCTCAAGTGATGAAAAAAAAATGAGTACGCCAATGGAATCCACGTAAAAATCTACAAAATATTGTAAATTTTTAATAATTACAGTAATAATAACATTAATATTTTTTTTCAAACATAAAAATATATTAAGGGAGCAATGATTACAAAGAGAAAAAAGGTTAACACAACAAAATGGTAACATATCTTTAATTTCGAAATAATGTATATTTTACGTTAGTTTTCAAATATACGTGTTTTCATGCAGACAAACTCATTCTTCAAAAGCAAGTATATCCATGAGACTTAAGTCTGAACAAAATAGGTATAAATATATAATAGACGTTAAGGTGCACACAAACGACCACATCGGTTGTACGGCCGCGTCTCAAGACACAGATCCAATAAAGTTAGAGTTGGTATTAACATCTGTGGGCACCTTTAAAAATTAAAATGAATGACAAAAAAAAGGATATCTATAATCTGTCTACTTTTGATTGAAACATTTAGTAAGTAATTAGGGTTACTGACTTTTTAAAGCAATGCAATACGTTTTATTTAAAATAATGTTTTATTAAAAAGTAGAAATTTAAATTGTGGTGCTCCTCAGGGTTCTGTTCTTGAACCTTTATTAGTGTAGCTTTAATTGATATAACAGGAAAATTTACAATGTTTTTGGATGATACAATTATTTTATGAAATAAAAATACAAATTCTTTATATGATGTAATTGAAAATGATATTTTAAAAATCAAATCATGGTGTAACTCTTGCCTTGCTTTCTTTTAATATAACTTACATATGTACTCAATTACATATTTTTGAATGATGAAATTATAAAATTTTCAACATGTACTAACTTTTTAGGAATTTATGTTGATGACAAACTGAATTTTAAAGAACATAGAAAAATTATGTAGTATGCATCCAGTTGTTATGCTGAGTAGTCTCTCTAAATTAGAAGAATTTTTTTTAATTCTATTTATTTTGCTTTAAATAAATCACTTATAAGATATGGTATTTGTTTTTTGGAAAATTCTTATCAGTATCTATTTAATTTAGTGCTTTTATTGCAAAAGAGAGCGGTTTGATATATTAGTAAAGGTAAGTTCAAAAATTCATTATTTATATCAAAAAGAATTTTTACACTTACTTCTATCTACATTTTAAAAACAGTATTTTTAATATACAAAAAATATTGATTTAATAATACTAACAATAAATTCGCAGCATACTAGAAAAAATTTTCAACTTTATCTTTTAAATCAGTGTTCTACTAAATAAAAAAAATATTTAATGTATAACTTAAAAAAATGTTTAATCATTTACCAGCTAGTATTAAAAATATAGGTAGTTTTCATAAATTCAAATTGTTCGACAAAAACTTATTGTTAAGAAAGGCTTATTATATTATAAGGTGTTGTTATGTCATAATTTGAAGGAGGATTCTGGATCGATTTTAAGTCGAAAAGTTCATTAAAGTGGCCCTAAAATGCTTAGTTATTAAGATACAGGGTGTTAAAGTTTTAATTTTGCTTTCGTTTTTCTTAATTATTCTTTAACCAAATGACCTACGGATCAGCAAATTTAGGATTCGTCCGTTTTGATGTTGCTCTGAGGCGATTAATGCTTCCATGCTTGTTTTAGATGTCGAACTTTTTTAAGCTTAGAATATTGACCTGTTTATTAAAAATAAGTTACTATAAATCCATCTGCATCAAAATGTATACTTTATTTAAGTGTCTAGGAGCATCCGTTCTCGAGATAAACACACTTTAAAGGATCCCACAATTTTTTTATGGAAAATGAATTTTGGCCAATTGTTTTCAAACTTTGCATAGTGGTAGTTCTTAACACGGTGATCAGTTTAGGCACAAACCCGAAAACGTTCCAACCCCAAAATCACCCTCAAAAGTCACTGGGGAATTGGGGACCTTTGAGGGTGATTTTAGGGGTTGGAGGCGTTTTCGGCTTTTGTGCCCTAAAAGACCTTGATCATCGTGTTAAGAATTATCACTATGCAAAGTTTGAAAGCAATTGGCCAAAATTCAGTTTCCATAAAAAAATTGTGGGATCCTTTAAAGTGTGTTTATCTCGAGAACCGCTGCTTCTAGAGACTTAAATAAAGTATACTTTTTTGATGAAGGATGGATTTATAGTAACTTATTCTTTAATAAACAGGTCAATATTCTAAGTTTAAAAAAAGTTACGACATCTAAAACAAGTGAGGTAGGCCGTAGCTGGCGCCCTCTACTAGCAACATCAAAAGCGTGGACGAATTTAAATTTCTCGCCTCAGAAAACCCCCAGATCCCAAATTTTGAAGCCTAGGTCATTTGGTTAAAGAATAATTAGAAAAACAAAGCAAAATTAAAACTTTAACACCCTGTATCTTAATAACTAAGCATTTTAGGGCCCACGTTTATATGAACTTTTCGACTTAAAATCGATCCAGGAATGCCTCCTTCAAATTATGACATACCATTAAGTAACACCCTGTATATTGTCTGAATACTTTGAAGATAATTTAGAAAAGATTTATTGTACAAAACCATTATATTGTCTTTTTTCCTCATAACATCAGGTAATTTATTATTATTCTTTGTTATTACCATAATTTTATTTTATTTTGCTTTGTCGAAAGATGTATAATCTTATATGACAATAAAGCAATAACGTTATTATTATCATTTTTTATATAGGTGTTTTTTCAATCGACAATTAACAGATTTTAATGTGCATACTTCTTCTCGATCTAAGGTAAATTCATGCAAGAATAGGTCTCCAAACTAATAAATAAAGCTGTTTTTCCTAATTTAGTATTTCAAATTTTTTGTTTAAAACAGTAAAAAGTCTACAAATAAAAGTTATTTTTGTAACGAGAATTTCAATACATTAAAAAAAGTCGTGAATTAGGAACACTATTGTATACGGTGCATTCAAAAAAATAATCATTCGGCAACAAAACACAAATATATACAGAGAACATTCAAAAATTTCTCGCACCATTCTCTCCTTGACGATTTGCTCTATTTCAGCCAGGTCTGCGGAAGTAGCTCCCTCTAACGACTTTATAGTGAGGCTAGACACCTAAATGAAAAGAGATAAAAGGTTGTTTATGTGATGGTGGGAAGAAAGAAAAAGTTATATGTGAATAAAATGTACAGTGTGGATATAGAATAAGTAGAAAAACCTTACTTTATGTCCACCCTGTAGATAATGAATGAGAATGCGAGTAAGCATACAGTTAGTAAAATGGGTATCAACACGATTTGTTGGTTAAGTAATAGAGTTTATTTTTATTTTTTAATATGGTATAGTAGATGGAAAAGTTAAATGGACCCTAATTTTTTACAGTAAATTTAGAAAAAGATATCTAATTTTCTCTGTCATCCTGAGCTAAGCTTTAGTAAAAATCCCATTATGCTGCATCAAAAATTCTTTACCTCCCTGATTGTTCAATAAGTTTGGTCTTTCGATAAGAGATGCCGCTATTAGGTTCGTCTGTCAACTTATACGTATATTTACAAAACTGTTTAAAAATTGAATATAGTGCAGTGATAAAATTCTTATTTTTTGAAGGTGTAGCACCATACAAATTTAAAAATTATTGTTTAAAGTATATGAGGACTGCTTACTTCAAATAAAACAGTAAAAAAATAAGTTGCTGAATTGAAACGTGGTCGCGCAAGTCTTGAAGATGATCCATGCGAATGACGTCGCACAAGTGCATTAATACCGTAAATCGGAGCAAAAATGCAGGATATGGTTTTGAAAGATCGTGGATTAGCCCAAAGAGATTCAGTAGAAGCTCTAGGGTTTAATTAAGCAGTAATAGCCATATTTTGGGTAAAATTTGGGTTTCAGAAAGTCAAATGTCACTGGATGCCGCATTTGCTAAAAGTGGAACAAAAACACATTCGAATACGACTTTTTTGGCAACATTTGAAGCATTTTAGAAAGGACAAAATAATTGTGTATGTTTCATCAGTGTGGATGAGAATTAGGTATACCATTATAACTCTAAACCAAAACGAGGCTAAAGAGTGGTACCCCAGTACTTCGGCTCCAAAACTAGAGTTCAAAAATCACCCAACAAGATGTTAACATCAGTTTTTATTGGGATGCAAAAGGATTTTTTGTGGATTACTTTCGAACTCCTCCGAAACTCGATTATTATTGTAACCTTTTTCATCAAGACAACATACCCTCCCACACTGGAGAAAAAACCATTGCGGAAATTAAGGATTATTGCAACAACATCCATCCTATTCGCCAAATTTAGCTCCCTCTGACATCTGGCTGTTTACACATATCAATAAAAAAAACGTGCACAACTAAACGATTTTTATCAAACGAAGGGGTAGTAGCAGTCGTGGAAGCGAATTTCGTCTCAGATTGGATGATGGGCTCCATAAGTTAGAAGATCCCAAATATTAATCTTAATACTATAATATCGTGTTGGTTTTATCGAACGACGAAACTTATTAGGCAATCTACTAATTAAGTTTTGTTTTTCGTATGGTATGGTAATTGGAAACACCTAAAATAGACCACAATTTTTTACAATATATCAAAAAAAATAAATAGGCATCGATGCTGGCTTTAAAGTTTGAAATAAAAAACGCTCCATTGAAACTTCGTGAGGGTATTTATTTTGGCAACCCACAAACTTTTATCTTCAAATATTCTGAGAATTGGCCATTGATTTTTGTATTATTTGTTTAGCAACTGTGCAAAAATCGGCCGGTTACTTATAAATTACATAACATCATAAATTTGACAAGTTGAGGGTGTAGGTCTTTGCTAACTGTCCCAAAATTTTGGTAGGTCAATATATTTTCCGATGTTTGCATTATAAAATCTTTTAAGTTGAGTGAGAAAAAAAGGGTTATTCTTTAATTTACCTATTGGCAAGGTGCGAAGTATATGGTGGGGACAACTAAATCGATTGCAGCGCTCGCTGTGGTCAAATTTTTCGATAAATCATGCTTGATTCAAATGTAAACTATTAGATAAAAATAATAAAAATGGTGCATAATAGTTTTTGTGTGCTTAAATGTCAGAATACTGGCAGAAATAGTTACTGCAAATTTTATACATTTTCAACTGCTAGTTGGAAATTAGAAAAAAGGTCAAAATGGATAAATCCAGTTAAAAGAAAAAAGTAAGTAGCCGAATGACGTTCGGGTTTCGAGGTTAGGCGAGCTTTCAAATTTGACGTAACAAGAAAAAAAACTTATTGTTTCTTGCCGTGTACCGTTTGTTCCTACCTTTTCCTGAAGTTTTTTAATGTTTTGCGAGTTTTAAAAAGAAAAAGATTCTTTTTAATAGACTAAGTAGTGTCTGTGTAGTCTCCTGTGATTGTAAATAGAGAAAATGGCTATAAAGCCTTCAAGTAAGTAAAGTATATATTAGTGTTAAGTGATTTTTCACTTATTGGACCAATTGCCGTTTTTTGTCTAAGGGTAATAATAAAAAAACGATTCACCAATTGAAAATAAATTATTATTTAAAAAAAAAACCTGTTTAATATGCTACATTTTGAAAATTATTTTTTAATTTTTTTTACTGACATTTGTAATGTTATTTAACTGTCATTTGCATTGATTACACCGGGTAACCTTATTCCCCAATAATAAAGTCCGAGGTCTTTTTTATTACACTCTTTATACTTACTTTCTAAGCTTTAAAATTGTTTATTCACCACTAATATTGTACTTCACTTTTACAGTGCTGAACAGGTTTATAATATATTAATTTACGAAAAATAAATAAATATTATAAGTAGTCTTACACCTCTCCCATGGATTTAAAGCATGATTTAATGCAGCCGTCAGATGTCGTTGTTATCGCGCACGGTGCCAATAGATTGCTAAATTGACACGTTTGACGCATGCCACACCATAAACGCCCCAATTCCCAAAATTTTCGAAGATACAGAAGTTGTAGGTTACGCCAAAATGAATCCACTAACAAAGTTTTAAAGAAGTATTTTTTAATTTCAAATTTAAAGCCGGGACCAATACCCAAAATATCTAAAACTTAATTATGCGGGACTAAAAACATTTTATAAACTAGGGATTCGCGATGAAAATTCTACGTACTTTTTCAGTTTGTGATAATATCGTAGTCAATACTAAAATGAACTATGGATCGCAGGTATTACTAAAAAGAATTTTCACTTACCCTATTACCAGGATTTTCCTCAATCTCTGGTACTCCTGGTACACCGGAGGGTGGTTGAGAAACTAGTATGGGTTCCTGGATGGGTTTCATAGGTGGCGGAAGTTCGCACTCGTCGTCCACCTCGTCACCGTTGGCAATTTCAGCTCCTATAATTGAAGAAACTAACCAGTTACCATTAGTAATATAATATGCTGCATTTGAAAGGAAATCAGTGACAGATAGGAACATCCTTTTTCAAGCAAAAAAACCGGTATTTGCTGGTACTTTTTATATTTCATAGATTTAAAGAAAAATGAAAAACATTAGGTGAAAAGTTACTTTTATCAGAGCAACGATTTAATTAATTAATAGGCTTGTTTTCCTAATAGACCAAGCCCTGCTTATAAAAAAACAAGAGTTATTTCATGTATGAGGTGGCAGACATGTTTTTGCTGAAAACCCCTCAGAAATATGCATATAACAAGAAACGAGATATGCCCTCTCTTAAAATGGTCTGTTAAATAGACAAAACGTGAAGAAAACCGAAAAAAATCAAATTTATTACTTAAATTGCCTACAACTTTGTAAGTGTTGGTCGTAGAAAAAAATTGTAGAGAGATAAAAGTTTCATAGTTAAATTTCCTATAAGTTGGGATTAGTTAAAAATTTCAAAAGATTTACGCTTGTTGCAAAATAGCAACAAACAAGAAAAACAAACAAGGCGCAAAAAAATGTACTTTTCTCGTGGATTTCTTGGACCCCTAGATGTTTCTAAGGACCGGCCTATTCGGCCCGAAAAAACGATAATTGAAAATTTTGCAAATTGGGTTTAGAATATTGAACCTAGTCATTTGATTTTTTTACATATACTATGCTAGATATTAGGCTTTTAAATATTTTTAAAAAATAATAATGAAATCAGATCATTTAGGCGCCCTCAGCAATTGTTTTAAATTATGAACAATTACCGAGGGAAATAATTGTTTAAACAATTTTTGTTTAAACAAATAGAAAAGGACATTTTCTTTTGCTTTAAAATTATTCTATTAGTAAAATGGAATAAAAATAAGACAAAACCATTTGTAGAAAGTTGATATTTATTATTAATTATAGATTTGCCGTAAACGCCTGTCAACTTTGGCAGCCTGTATTTTGGCAACTAATTGACCAATCGACGATTTCGATATATTAAAAGAAGCGTCATCACTAGTACTTTTAAACCACTAAACTTAATTTTTTTTTTGAAAATTTATGGAAATTGTTACAGGCGATTAAATGAAAAAAAAGTTTTTTTAAAACCTTTTTTACGTTTTGTGTATTTAACAAATGTTCCGGCTCTTTCTAAGGGGAAGCCTATCTTGATTTTTGTTATATACATATTTACAAAAGGTTTCCAGCAAAAATATGCCTCTCAGTTCGTACATCCAACAAAAAAACAGATAAGGATTAATCTATAAAGGCAGTTCATTTAGTGGGTGTCAAAATTTGAATTGGATTCTTTGTGCTTACCTAGAGATTTGGCCCCTTTTAAAGGTGTGGTTCGATCGTCTTCTTCTTCTCCCTCCGAAACAGAGGACTTGTTATTTCCCATATCTGCTGTTGGGACCTGAAAATAAAAAATAATTTTTATGTTATTACCGTTAAAATTATTTTCGTAAATATCTTTATTCAACTGTTTATTCAACATTGAATTGTAAAAAAAATCGCCGTAACTTATGTATATTCGACGTAAACCTGCATTTATTTACACATTTATGAAAACTACTATGTTACCATGTTTTTTAAAGATTTTAATCTGTTGGACATTTATGGGATGATTAGATGCGTAGTTACTATAAAAATTTTAAACCGACTGTACACGTTTAGCAGAGGTTCTAGTAAACATACATATGTATGCTTGGTACTTAAATCTAAAATACATAAATAAATTTTAAATTAACACAAATGTCATTCCCAGTGTCTAAAAGGTTAACGGGATTTAAAATTGAATTTGTATCTCTTGCCAATTTTATTTAATGGTATATAAAAGCTCTCTTTTTCAGTCTTTCTGTGTTTATAGTTTTCAGATGGTAAAAATCGTTTTCTGGAGTTAAATAGAACATGTAGATTTTTTTAAAATATTGGGACAGTTCATAAATGCTTAAAGCTTATTAGTACTAACGTAACGTACGTATTTTTTAAGTGAAATAAGAGGTAGTTTATTATTAACGGTTTGGAGGAGAAAGAAGAACCATTGCATGTATTAGGTTCCACAATTTAGATAACTTAGGAATAATGGTGCGGAAAAGGAAGTTTGGGGCTTCTTGGATTGAACTGTAAGGGAATGCATGAAAGTGACACTTTGGGGTGATCTATTGTAGATTGCTAGAGAATAAAATAAAATGGCTAATACCTCGGAGCGGACGGCGAGAATATACCTATAAAAAAGCGACCAATCCCCTGCAGCTTATCGTGAGTGAGAGTGGGTTTATTTAAATATATAATTATATAATTAATTATTAATTATTATTTATTATATTATATATATATATATATATATATATTATAATTATATATATATATATATATATATATATATATATATATATAATATATAATATTTTAACTCATATGCGAATTCCTTCGCGAAAATACTCATTCAAATCACCTTCGATTGCCGAATATGTTCTATTTGGTAGGTGTTAAACACATTTGCAACTGAGTATGTGTTAATGCCGAATAAGATATATTGGGATTATTCACTTCTTGAACATGAAAAATACAATGTTCTTGGCGTTTAAGGTAGACGAACGGTGTTAAAAAGCGTTTACAAATAACCTGACCACGGAGTTATTAACAAAATTTTAATTGAAGATAGAATTATAATTTTTTTAAATTATATATATTTCCAGGCAATACGTTGTTAAAATTTTTTTATACTCAAAAAAAGACAAATTCAAAGCCCAAGTTCTAGTCTTGTTAGTCGTGCAAAGCTTATTAAACCTAAGAATCTGTTATTTGGACGACCAGACACTGGGTGTTTAGGTCCACAGATATATATATATATTATCATGTTCGAGCAGCTATAGATAATCTGCCAATATCTTATTGGATTGAGATCCGGATTATCAGTTCAAATGTGTAAAACCATTATATAACAATACCAAATAGACTATTTGAGTAATTTTATTATATTGATCATATATCAACATATTATATTAATATATATATTTAATATATATATATATATATATATATATATATATATATAATATATATTATATAACTGTGCAATTAGTTTGTAAGAGTTATAGGACCATATCTTGGAAATGGGAACATTATTTCAAATAGGGTCTGATTTCGGGTTTTTATTTATCTTTAGAACAGCCTTCGAAATCGTTTTAATAAAGTTTCTTACAGGAATTTTTAAATCTTACTGAGACTTTTCAGTTTGGTCTTTTACAGGTGATAAGTCACTTGATCCAAATACGGGATCGATGTTATAGTTCTTTTTCTTATTTTCAAACTTTACATATGGGATTGTTAAATACAAGTTATCGTTTTTGTAAGTTTATTATTTTACCTAATGGTGGATGGAGAACGAAACGAAGGGACATAGGACAAAGAAAGTACAAAAAATATATTTTATTTAGTCTTTATCATTGATCATTTAAACAAACAGTAACAGTAGGTAACTTATTTTGAAATAACCTAAAAATAAAAATATGTTTTTTTAAATTACATTTATGCTTCTAACGATATTTCAGTAACTATTTGAAAATCGCACTATATAACTCTAAATATCTGAAAGTTTACCGGGATTTGATACATAATTTGTCTTTCCTGACTTTCATGCAATTGTAAAAGCGACGTTATCCTGCTTTATTCATAAACTTCGTTTAGAGCTTGAAGTCTCGAAGTTTAGCTATTACATTTAGAGATTTGTTGGAAAGTTTGTCGTTTTCGAACAGAAATGGGAAGAGAAACTTTCCAAAGTATATTGAATTCCTAAGAATTCAACCTTTAAGGCAAATACTCTAGTCAAAATTATAAATATCAAATCGGATTAAATGACAGTTTCAACCAGTGGCGTATTCACTGGTCTTCCCTGTGTTCCATGGAACAATTAGCAGTAGAATCTTGAAGTGCGGTACTACCTAAAATTTAACCGCGGTTTAGACTATATGGGATTTTGTATAACCTTTACGATTTCTTCTTTCTTTCTTTGTTTTGTTTTGGTTCTGTCTTTTGAAAACAATTTGCCAGCTTCCCGTGTTCAGTCACACGTTGCGATGTCGCAACGTGAGCTTTCCCGGGCTTAAACGATGGAAAATCTGGACGTCTGGACAATTTTTTTTGTCGATTTTTAAATTTGGATCGGTAATGCGTTGATGTGAAATCATGAAACGCTTGATTCAAATTGTGTCACTTTTTGAATTAGGCATCGTTTCTCTGCCCTTTTCTATTCTTTTTAGCTGACCGTCAAAAAAAGGTTTTTAATTTGAAAAAGGGATCAAAGTCAGAGGATGCCAAATCGAAGGAATAAGACGCGTGTGAGGGGGTGTTTTTACGTCCTTTTTAAGGTTATCAATAAACAAAATGCATTTAGCATGTCAAAATAGATGCCACAACTTTACTTACTGAAGGATCGAATCTGATTAAATCTGAGTTTCTGCGAATATTTTGTCTAATAATTTTAAGAAAAATCCATGTGCAGTAATATATCTTCCTCTTCCAAAGTCTTCTTTAAATTGGTGTATTTATGTTAATGTATTTATGAATCAAAAATTTAGGAATCAGCTGTATCTAAAGTTTAACTAAATTTACACCTCGTAAGTAGTCATAATTACCGACTTTTGAAACCAATGCAATACGTAATTTATTAATGTGTTTTTGTCAAACGAAGATAAACAGATTATATCATTTTACTTTTTAAATAAACAAATAAAAATCGTACTTCACTAAATGAAAATCAAACGTGTTTCAATATCCGGATTAGCTCCGCTTGATATTTTATTTACTTCGTTTTTATCCGAGACGTAATATCGGTCGCCTCTGTCGATCGATGTTGTGAATACCTACGCTTTGTGACGTAGATACCCTTTTCACAGGTAAGTTTTATATTTAAATTTTGAATGCTTGTAATTCTGTTATAAAAATTCGTATAAAAATATTTGACAGAGGTGTTATTTAGACATAAAGGTTTTTGTTTAGCCAATAAAAAAATATGTGCAACGTGTCTATTGTGCAGATAATTTAAAAAATAATTAATTTGTTTTTCTACATGTTAAATAATTTTTACTAAATATGCTCTGTATTTTAACCAAAAAACGAGAACAATTTTCTGTATTAGTAATATCGATTCAGCCTAAGGAGAGTCTTAATTAAATCAAATAGGTACCCCATTCGTTAAATTTGTTCTTAAATTTTAAGTAAGTTTTGGAATTTTATGTTTTACATTTATCAGTAATTAAAAACATAAAGCTACCTGATAATTTAAAGAAAATATGGCTTAAAATAGTTAAGATTTGCTGTAAATATATGATTATCCATAATTCCATGTTCCTATTAAAACTAACATACGTCGAACACATCATGTTTTCTGTATCACTAATCTTTTGTAGCCACTTTTTTTGTGATTTTTCTCATTGCTTAAATATTTTTTTAATAAATATAGAATTGTAAAAACAACCACTCAAAAGTTTATCTTCCTACATCTAGCATAATTTAAAAACCACAATATTTTTTTTTCTATTTATAAATTTTTCACCTTTCCAGGAAATGTTATGCTAATTCATTGATAGATACATATTTACAAAATTAGCGTTTGTATAGTCTGTCTCAAAGTATACCGTGTTAGCTCTTGCCTTCATTTATGGATTATGCCTGCCGACAGCAATAAAACTGCGGATCGGTAGGTATTAAAGGACAGAACATTAGGGACGGACTTTAATAATATAAAGATTTATAATTTATTGTTTATTAAGGTAAGTATAATCTTAAAATTACATTAATAAATTAAATATATGCAAAGTTTTAATAAATTTATAACTGCATTATCTATACATAATTACATTTTTAATCTAAATATCTAAATCTAATTCTGTTTCAGTATTATCAGAGTCATCGTTGAGATTAATTACAATAGGATTTATGTTGTTTTGGAAATATAAGAGTCCTCAATTTCCATAATGTGCTGTAGTGAATTTTTCCAGCTCTCAACTGATTGTTAGTAATTACATTTTTTATCAAATTTATAACACTGGGACTTAAAATAGGTGTAACATTTTCTGCTCTGATCTTTGATTTTACTTGGTTCCACAAAACATACAGTGATACGGAGGAAGCCGTAAGACAGTATGCCCAGCCTATTCAGCCAAATTATCACATACATATGAATTTAGGACTTCCAAAGTTGCGTTTTTTTGTAACTGAATTCAAAATAAATATCATTTTCTAAAAATATTCCTGGATTTCAGTTTTTGAACTTGATGAAGCTGGTGCTTTGTGTAGCAGACGGCTGTGGTAGCTTGCGTTATCCATGACAATAACACTGTTGTTTGGAATATTTTTAAAAAAATAATTTTGAAACCAGTTTTCAAAAAGTTCTGCACTTGTATCCTCATGATAAGCCAAGCTAGAATCCTTAATTTTTTTGCAGACAACAGCAAGCAGTTTGGGACAAATCCGTCTTCTGAACCAGCGTGTATTATGGTAATGCGTTTTCCTTTATTTGAAGGTGCTTTCGTCTGACAGTTTTGACGGGAATCAACCCATCCTTTGGATACTGTGTCGTGTGTATCGAACCATGTTTCATCAAGGTAAATTATGGATCTGTTTTCTTACCTATATCTTTTAATTTCTTAAAGGTAATTAAATCTCCAAGTGCGTAATCTGTGCGATTCCATTACTACTTGTCTTCTGTCTATTTTGCAGTATTTTAATCCCATTTTACAAACAACTCTATGGAGGAATAACTCTGCTTTCATAAAACAATATATTTTCCTTCTTATTAGGTCCTGATCACTATTGTCTACACGGTGAGATTAAAAATCACTACGTTTTTTTCTTTTGTTCAATTCTTCACTAATTATAATATCCCTTATTGATGATATTGGAGTTTTTGTAAGTAGACAGGTTTCTTTTAAAGCTTCTTGTTTAATTAGACCTCTCCTGATTAAAGTTTCATACACATTTTTCACAACATGGTTTGCATCTAATGACAAATGATTTCGACGCGACATAGTTATATTCTCGTAAAACAACTTTTTCGAAACGCACAGTAAAAACGGTTAAAAACTTTCATCAAAATTTTGGAAATAATTTTCGCCATAAACTTTACTAAAATTCTCTATGTGTAAAATGACTCCTAATGTTTATATTTTTTAAAATAACTTGAGTTACTTGTGGATATTCGCCGGCGTTAAAAACGAATTTGCAAAATAAATTCGTCTATATGAGTAAAAGCTTCTAGGGAGTTATCTGGGGAAATGTCGATAGATGCCATCGCTAAAAATACATACTGCATACAATCCAACATATTCGCAAAGTGCAAACTTTAGTTTTAGATAATTCAACAGACCTGAAGAGAAAACACAAACTGCCATATTCGTACCCATGTGGGATAACAGCATGCGCTCTGAAGTTTTAAAACTAACATCTAGAGAACATTGCGGTTAATGTCTTAAAATAACAGTGCCTGAATAATAATTGAGTCTGCATATGATATTTGTTTTAGGTTCATATGTATTAATTTTAGCAGCCACAGTAGTTATTGCAGGAATACACCAACGTTTATATTATTAATACCAGGTTGTGTAATCAAGTTTTGTCGTTTGGGAGGGTGCTTTGTCTTGACGAAAAATGATTAGTTTTGTAGTAAATCAGATCTTTTACTCCGATTTTTTTTTAACTGACTAGTCTAAAAGGTTACAGAAATAATCTGTGTTTATTGTTTTACAAGTCTGGAGGTACTTTACAAACAGAATTCTTTTTTCATCCAAAAAAAATATGCTTACACCGTCTTGGTCCATTTCGGGACCTTAACTCGCTTTAAGGTAGTTCCCTCGCGACAGTCGTAGAAAAAATTATCGTGTTATAGTAAGTAAAGCCCGGTCCGCCTACAAGTCAAATAGAGATTGGGATGAACATCTTTTATCTTCGTCTTTTCCATGCCATCCGCGCCGAACTCGCCCATCTCTCTCTAACAAAAATTGATTGTTGACCAGACCGAGATCTCCTTGACTAGTACCAGTACGGATTATTCTATTTTTCCTATTTTGGTTTAATTCGTGATGCAGTATTTGGAATGGACCACGAATTTAGCGCTGTTTCAAAGAGACTGTACACAACACATGAGATCTGTTCGTTATTCAGTAATATTTTACAGTATTTGACACTTTTTGGACCCACCTAGTCCTAAAATACACCTTCCATAAGAGCGATTACGTAAAAAAAATAAAATAATGTACGCTATTTATTATTAACAAACAGACCTACGTAAACTTTTAAAAATCAATATCTTTTGAATAAAACTATCAATTTTTTTTAATTTTCACATAGATTGATTTATATTGGATTAGGTTTTAAAAAATATCGTAATAGTCTAAGATTCAAAGAGAGGTCGACCTTCACCCATCTGATAACCAAATAAAATAATTTTTTTTATCAAATTTCATACATAGACGAATACCTTTGACATGTATTGCCTATTAAAATAAATATGGTCATGGCAATTTTTAATTAAAAAAAAAGATAATATAACTATTTGTCCAATCCAAAAAATTTTTTAATTTTTTTTTAGGAAAATTAATTGTTTTTATTTTTGTTTATATAACATTTTTATAAGCTGTTATAGTTTTGGAGATATTAATTATGTTAATAATCCCTTTAGTGACGTCATATGTTTTTTTGGATTTTTTTCACAAATTTTAAGTGATCTGGGATTTAAATAAATAAAATAAATTATATAGGATGAACAAAAAAAAACTTAAAAAATTGCATAAATATTATTTTATTATTAATTTAGACTGAAATTTTTGGTCAAAAACACATTTTCGTTTATATCTCTTTTATTATAAGTCTTATCAGAAATATGTATAAAACCTTTTATATAGACAATTAAAAAACATTTATTTTATGTTCTATAAAATTTTCTGTATCTCTTATAGTTTTCGAGATATATTCGATTTTCTTTAAAATTAAAAACATTAATATCTCAAAAACTATAAAAGCTTTAAAAACCATTATATAATATAAATTAAGTATTTTTACAAGACCTTTAATTTAGGTTATGTAACCTTTTCTTCTTAATGCAATATCTTTATTACATAATTAAATTTAAAAAAAAACGGTTTTCCCCAGAATTTTTTCAGGAAAAAAAAATTTAAAAATTTTTTTTTTTGTTTTTGGGGAAAATTTTCCGGCAAAAAAAAAAAAAATAAAATAAATGATTTATGACAAAAAAAATTTTAAAAAAATTGGTAAAAAAAAAAAAAACCCATTTTAGACTGATTTTTTTTTAAAAACACATTTTTTTCTATATATCTCCTTTATTGTTTATCCTATCATAAATATTTATATTACCTTTTATATAGACAATTTTAAAAGCTTTATTTTATGTTGTATATTTTTTTTGTATTTCTTATTGTTTGTAAGATATCGATTTTCTTTAAAACTAAAAACGGTAATATCCCAAAAATTATAAAACCTACAAGAAATTTGATTTAACATAAATTATGTATTTTTACAAGGCTTTTAATTAAGCTTTATATTTTTTGTCTAAGTTTTATTTATATTATTATTGGTCCATTTTTTATATTAACTGACTTGTTTACACGTGCTTGCCAGGTAGCCATGAATGGAAACACTTAGGCAAGACCTCACAGGCATATTTTTTATATTTTAAACTTTAATTTTTAATAATATTGTTTTGGTTGGAACATTTAATAAAAATGTAATGATCTTTTTTTTAATTAGAAATAGCCATGAACATATTTTGATAGGCAATACATGTCAAATGTATTCGTATATGTATGAAATTTCATTTAAAAAAATATATTTCATTCGGATATCAGAAGGTCGACCTCTCTTCGGATCCTCCACTATAAGAACCGTTTCAGAGATATTTGGCTTTCAAACATGACAGATATCGACAATGTTAATTATGCACAATTTGATTGTTAATATCTCGTTTTACAGACGATAAAAAAATTTCGTTTCTTTTTCTTTTTTCAATTAGATAAAAGATACTTTGATTTACCCTATATTTTATTTACCTTAAGCGACGGGGAAAATTATTTTTTATCTTTCTGCTCTAAATGTTGCTCAAAAAGTCGCATACAGATGTTTTTTCTTTCAAATGCGGCACCCATTGTGCATACATCTTTCATAAACCAGAACTTTAGCGAAAATATTGCTCACAATGCCTAATAAAGCTCTAAGGTTTCTAAAAAAAATTGCTACGATTTCTGGTGTTGGTGTATTTTTGCAAGCCCTTCACGTGCATCCTCTTTAGGATTTGTACGACTACGTTTCAGTTCAACAACCTATCTTTCTACTCTTTCTACTAATTGAAGGTGAACAGTAGGGTAGGGTGCAGAAAGTTGTGGTGCGTGATAATAAAACGATCTGTAAAAAGAAAAATCTTTTTTTTTTATTATGGCAGAGTTCTGGTCAATTTCCTTGTAACGTAAGACAGACATTGTTCAAATTTTATCTAGTATTGTGTTTCGAAGTGCCCCAATGCATATTCTTTTACCAAAATATGAAAAAATTATTTTATTATATACAAAATTTTCAATATCTTTTACATCAAATGAAAACAAATTTCTAAAGTAATGAAATTTAAAACATGCCTTTCTAACGTTACAAAAAGTTTGATCGGAACCCTGCCATCATAAAAAAACGTTTTTTTTTTGGGAGGAGGCACCTCAAGGGAAAGTTTTTTTTTTTACTTTTTACAGATCGCTTTATTATCACACACTACAACTTTCTGCACCCCTGCCGTTACCCAAATCATTTTTTTATTTTTTAGTCCACCTTAGTGAACAATCCTTATACACTATAAATAATCGTTTATAAATTAATTTTAATGCTAAACCTTTTAAAAATAAAAAAATTATCACTGCTCGATATTCAATTTTGCATTGTAAAACAATACTGTGACACATTATCTTAGAACAACTGTAAATATAGGAACAAGTTCATATCTCTACGTGAAATTTTACTGATGTTTACGAAAAAGTACTACACTTTTTAGAATAATACAACGGCGCTATCTCTTGACAAAAGTTATTTCAACCTATTACCCAATCCAGAATTTGCTTATATTATTGGTAAATTTACTTAATGATTTCCCTTCTATTTTAGTAAAATAATCATTAATAAATTAATAAATATTTAGTGTGTAAATGAGTTCATTAAACTATTTAGGACTTGGTAAATTTGCTTGCAATTTTATGGATTTTTTTTTATTTTGGGACAATCTACGATCTGGGCGCAAAGTAGTGCGCCATGCCAATTTCGGCCTGACTCAAGCAGTGTGTATATTATACGAACCGTTTCAGCTAGCGTTCCTCCCTATCTCGTGGAACAATAACTTCGTTATTGTTCCACATAAAGGCATGGGATTTGGTATGTTAAATAACATAAATATTCTAATTACCTGTAAAATTAAGAAAGTTATGTCAAGAGGTTTTTGAGATATTCTATTTTGAAAATCGCCCATTTTGCTATTGACTGACTGACTCCTTGACTCATCAAGATTATAGGGCACTTTCGAAGGGAGTACGAACTTGAAATTTGGTGTGTAGGGCGGTTTTAAGACACAAGAAAAAAAAAATTCTAAAAACTGCACATTTTTACTCGGAACGCCCTGAAATAGGGGGCGGTAATATCGTATATTTGTGAGGTATTTTCGAAATTGCAATCTGATTGAACCTGAGTTTCTAAGGTCATAATTGTTTTAGAGTTTAAAACGCAGGCAGGATTTTTTTCGTTCATTAAACTTAAGAAAAAGAGAAGCGATCCCACCAAAAACACTCATGTAAAGAGGGGTCAAGTTTCTATCCAAAAGTCTCGGCCTCCTAAAGTACTGAGATGTAAAATTAGACCGAGTTCTATACAGAATTTTTTCTAAATAAATTACATACCCAATATACCCTTTTTGTCTCTAGGATAAATAACTGAGGACTTATATATAATATGTATTGAATGAAAAGTTCAGTACTCATTATTACCTAAAGCTTAGTATATAGTAGTAATTTATCGTGTGTGTTTTAAGTGAAGTAAGAGGCAAATTATCGACAGGAGACATAAAAACTTAGAGATTTGAGGGAAAGGAAATATTTCTACAGGTAGGTTTCACAGCCTAAACACTCTAGAGATCAAGGAACGAACAAAGTAAGAAGTTCGGGACCTGTCCAGTTGGACTGTAAAGGGATGCAGGAAAGTGACACTTCGTATTATTTTAATAAAAGCCGCTAGGGGAGAAATAATATTTGCTAATTTTTTGTAGCAGATGCGGTCCCCCACAGATAATTTAATAAGTATGCCTGATCAAATTTTTATTTTAACTTACATGATGTAAATGTATTAACGACGAAAACCGTCTTAAAAATTTTACACGCATCTTACTAAAACACTTAAATTATCACAAGAACTTAATTATTTTTTATCACTTTAAAGTAACTTCTAATTTTTATTCTGTAACACTTGATGAAATGTATTAAAATTTTATGAGAAGTTTCGACTTTGCTTCTTTATCTCCCGATTAGAACTGACTCACTAAATCTATATTTTAAAATATGTGTACTTTATCTATGTAGTGTTTGTAAGACCGCAAATATCCTGTCAGACGTTTGAAAATAAATAAAATGAGCGCTAATACTAACTACGTGCCGAGTTGGTTTATCCCATAAATCTTTAACCGAATACGTGATTATTTACTTCAAATAACCTTTTTAAAATTTTGTTCTAAATTTTGATGTAAAGACTAGTTATGCTGAGCGACGAGAGATGCCATATTTTCCTCTTGTCTCTCGGAGACTTAAGAGAAAGTGGCTCATCCTTCCCAGCGAGAATAACGTTTTCTTCCCCATGAGACCAGTCTCTTTCGTCTTCTCGTAGAAATATACGAGAATACTACTTATATTTTATGTCTTGCAACATTAAGTGCTGTCAGATGCCAACTGACCTTTTAACTAGAAAGTTTGGCATTTTTGACCATTTGCTTCTTTAGGGCCTTTTGTCATTTAAGCGCGATGTGTGTTGCTTATAATCACTTAAAAAAATTGTGTCAGCGAAAGATCGATTTTTTTCCTGGGCGCCGTCTTAGTTTACTACCGAAGGCAGCGCAGCTTCCTGGGCTTCTTGTGCCTAATCTCCAATTTTCTTTTGTACCAATCCTCCCACTAGTCTCTTAGCAGCCCTGCTATTATGCGAAGTTTTTCCTACTTTGTCTGAGTAGTTCTTCATTCTTTTAGATGGGCCCTTTATAAAGCCTTTTTATGTCTTATTCTAATAATGCTGAACCAGTATTCCTCGTGTTTGTTTCGGATCCATTCCCTAGTTTGCTCTGTGGTTTTGGTCACTCCAAAAGCAAAAGTATGGTGTGAATCATCCCTGTCGCGTTAGCTCATCCGCTGTTTGGTTGCCTTCTATTCCCGAATATCCTGATGCCACAAGAGTGTAACCCTGTTGCGTTCTCCCAGGACTTCCAGTTTTTTGGTATTCCCATGTCAGCTTGGACGTTACCTTGGGGTTTGCTAGTACCTTAGCACCTTATTACCTTAGTACCTTATATGTCAGTACTGCATCGATTGACCTACTTGTACTTTTGGCGATAAACCCCGCTGATTTGAAGGTGGCCCAAAATCAGTTGTTGTCTCAGAACACATTGCTGCTGTGCTAAAACTAATAATTCAATTCATCGTCCGGTGGCATACTGTACGATTGAGACAACTTAAGCATTGGTTCCAGAGGAATATCTGAAATATTGTATGATCATTAAGCTGTAAAAAAGGTTTGTTCTCCTGAGATCCCACATAATTTGACAAAACCTCAAAAACATGCTCGTGTCGAAGGGTGCAAACAAATGCTTAAAAAATACAGTGTCGAATGTTCAGTTCGTGTATGAGATTATAACAGGTGACGAATTATGGATTTATGGGTATAGGTAGGAAACCAGAGAGCAGTCGACTGTATGGGTGTTTGAAGATAAACCGAATCCACCAGAAGGTGTTTTCTCTCGAAGTACTTCAAAACAACAAACAAAACAACTTCGAGCAAACAATCATTTGTTTGCTCGAAGTCGTCTATGAAATAAGGGAAACAAACAAACGCCGTCGAATCAGTCTTTATCACTGCAATATCAGCTGTCATATAGCATCCGCCTACTTGAGTATTCAAAAAATCGAATTAATGGATCATCCGCTGTAGAGTCCTGATTTGGCACCGAATGACTTCTTTTTGTTACTGACCGTCAAGAATAAATTATTCGCAACGGGCAACGATTTTCATCCCAAGAAGAAGACATTAAGGCATTCAAAAATAATGTTTTGGAGTTGTTTTAGGAGGAATTAAAAAAGTGCTGTAACAAGTGGTTCTTCCGCATGCAATAGTGTATAGATCACACAGGAGTATATTATAAAGAACAATAAAGTCATTTTAATTGATAAATTACTGTATATTTATTAGGCTTAAGATATAAATAGTGCCTTTTAGAATTGCCATGTACTACCATAGGTAAAGCTAAGAGAGATTGTTGTGGCTCGGGAATTAAAGTACGGGGAATAGTATATTATTTTATATGGAGGAAAAGTGATACTTTTTATGGCGCGCTTGTGTTTAATAGCCGAACGAAATGAGGCTGGCAATAGAGAGCAAGCCATGAAAAGTAACTTTTCCTCCAAATAAAATATGCTGTTTTTTCTTCAAACGTCGAGGAATGAATGCAGAAACATCTCTTTTTAGTAGTAATAATTATTAAAGATAAAGTGGGTTCGCAAGGTGGCTCAGACCGGCGTCGGTAAATAGTTGCTATAGGAATGTAACATAAAGCAATCAGTGTACACTATCAACAATAATTATTTTTTTTTAATTGCGTCTCCGATGGCGTTTTAATTTTGTATTGATAGGCAGTTATTGAGTAAGTTCAATCAAGTAATAACCAATTTGTTTAATTGCGTAATTAATAAAAGGTTTAGTTTTTGTTTTTAGATTAATAAATATTGAGTTGTTGATGTTTGTTTTGTTGTTTGTTTGTATCTAGGTTGTTGCTATGATAACACTTTTTCCTTCGCCGGCGGGAAAGTGAAAACTAAAGCTTCCCCGGAGAAAAAATAAAACTTCGCGGTCGCCTAACCACTCGAGTAATGACGAATTTACTGACGTTTCAAGAAAACAGATTTGTTATAGGTTTCAGCAGAAAACATATTTTTGGACTTATAACACGAACATATATAGTGTTTACGTATCGCTAGAGGTTCAGGTTTAAAAGATTAAATACCTGGATTGTAATCTGTAAATAAATCATAAAACTAATTCATACTACGTGTTATTCAAAAAAGCTAATGGTTTGAGGTAAACCTAGTCATTAAATAGTAAACTTAAGCAAATCAAATACTGAGTCAATTTTCTTCGGAGTGCGAAAAAGTTATCAGAAACGCCTCTAAATGTTTGCATTCCTGTGGTGGAAACTGTAGAATTTTTAAGAGGAAAAATTTTGAGCTATTGATCAAGTATAGGTAGTGAGAATTTTTATGTTTAAGACGCCATCCTTATGACGTAAAGCTAACACATTCCACATTTATTATTACTGATAATAGTGGAATTCCCTTAAAATAAACGAGGCTCTATTTGGTAATATAGGTTGGTATAAGCGAGCAAGATATCAAGATCTGAAATATTTAAGGGGTTTGAAAAATGTGTTAGTTATTACAAATATTATGACATGGTGTATAACAATTTATTTGCAGAATTTTTTTTCAACCTCAAGCAATAGAATGGCTCTCAGTCTTATACACTGCTTAAAAAAAATAAAAGAAGGCAACTGAAGCTAGCGAAGTATCAAATCCCAATAGTACTAAGTAATAAGGTCTCGGAAGTACTCAAAATAGGTTTAAGAATAAGATCTTTACAGATCATTGTTCATGAAAATAGTAGAATAAGAAAACACACTGTCGATCAAGAAAAAGAAGAGACAGTACAGGAATGTAGAAAAAATCGATGTGCGAAGTGTTACATGTGCATTACAAATTAAAATAACTTTTTTAGTCTTAAGAAAAGAGTGATTTTTAGCGTTGACAAATTTAAAAGATTATTGTTTTGGATGTAACTTGGGCATTTTCGAATGGAAGTGGGTTCAAACCATGGCAAGATAATTCGGCGAAATCAGTAAAATCAAAAAAAGGTAGTGGTTTGGGCAAAAGGTATATCATACTTAATGCTAGCTCGTGTTTTGCTTTCATATAGAAAGCTAGTTTAATCAAAGATTTATATATAACAACATGGATTTCGAACATTCTGAAAAGTATACGACAAAAATTTAAAACTTAAATAGGCATATTCATTCTGAAAAAAAAATCGCACTTTTCAATGGTTGGTTCAGGAAAATCAAAATCCATCAGTCGACAAAATGTTGCGGGAACACTGTCATGAGTAAATTATTACCTAATATACAGATCTTTTAAATAAGTTTGCAAGTAATAATTAATAGGAAAAAATCAAAACATTGATAAAATAAACGCATTATAATGTGTTTCAATTAAGATAAAATAAATAGTTTTAAGAGTTCTACACTACAAAAACATTCCGGCACTATAATAATAATGTATATGATCACGTTCTTTTAGCATTACACAACATATTCTATCCACTGCAAGTAATGGCTAACATCCTGAACAGTGGAAATGCAAAAAATTAACTATTTGATGAGAACCTATTGTAATATGTAGCCTTGAAAAAAACCATAGTGTATATTATAATATTTTGCTGATGGTTCAAGGTCACGATTTTATTATTATATTAATAATTGTCAGTATCAAAAAATTAGGAGAGGACGAAAATTTTATGATTTGTATTTGTTATCAGGAAATTCTCTTAATTTTTTTTATATTACAAGTACCATACGTGTCGATGTTAGATGTGTTTGGTATTGCATTTAGTATATAGGTGATGCCTAGAGTTTGCTAAAGTGTAAATTTTACGCAACTTTTTAAGGTCGAGAAAGATGAAATAATCCAGTGTCAAAAAGCTCGTATTTGCTAATCAAGTGTATTAAAAGGATGTGTTTCAAGAAGTCCGAAATTAGCAATTTAGAGGGACTGGACACCAAATACAGACCACATAACGACAGGATCTTTTATTGAGGCTGCTAGCCCTTGGAAATCACTTCTTTATACAGGGATGCGCAAAAATCCGGAATAAAATTAATATCTTTTTAACCAGTAACTTAGGAAAAAAAACGCTGAAACACGTCAATTGATTTTAAATTCTACGCATTTTTTGGCAATAAAATAAAAAAAAATTTCAACCCTTAGCTGCAACCCTTCCCAACTTTTTTTTTTCAAATGTCGTGTATGGGCTGATTGAAAAGCTCGCAAAAAATGGAATCTGACCATACCCTTTCTTTATTTTTAAACTTATGTGTTTACCAGGAAATGAGAAAAAACTCTTTTAAAAACAAAAAAGTTAGAAATACCTATCTACTGCTATCTAGTGCTATCTACGGGTGATTTAACGTAACAGATGCTCAAAATGCCCTCCACCCTCTACTTGGCAGGCTCCTAGGCGATGGTAAAACCCATCTACGGAATTCCGAATGGCCTCAGCCGGTATGTTATGTGATTCCACTCTAATTCCGTTTTTTAGATCTTCAATATTAGCCGGCCTATTTTGATAAACCTTGTCTTTCAGATATCCCCAAAAAAATAATCTAATGGCGTTAAGTCTGGGGATCGTGGCGGCCATTCAATTGTACCACGTCGTCCAATCCAGCGTCCTGCAAATATTTCATCGAGATATTCTCTGACGTTGATACCAAAATGTGGGGGAGCGCCGTCATGTTGGAACCAAAGTGTTTCAGTGGGGATATCTGGATCTGCTTCATTGGGAAACATAACAGCTATAGCAGGCACTAATTCAAAGCGTAAAAAGTTTAAGTAGCGTGCAGCTGTAAGGTTTCCCTCAAAAAAGTATGGCCCTAATATTCTGTTGTTGATGATGCCTGCCCATACATTTACTTTCTGAGGACGCTGCGTATGAGCTTCGCATATCCAGTGTGGGTTTTCCTGACTCCAGAATCGATAATTGTGCCTGTAAGCTACTCCATTTAAATAAAAAGTAGCTTCGTCCGAAAAGAGTATGTTCAGTGGAAACCCATTATTCTCGTCACATCGCCTCATTATTTCCTCACAAAATTGCAAACGCCTGTCATAGTCATCTTCCAAGAGCTCTTGGACAAGATATACCTTATATGAGTGGTATTTTTCTGTTTTCAAAAACCTCCCAATCGTACGTCTAGACGCAGGATTGTTTTGAGCTAATGAAACCGTTGACAAATGTGGATCTTCCTGCAGAGATACGGCAATATCCAATTTTTGATCTTCGTCTAAAACATGTGGGCGGCCACTTCTGGGCCATGTTCCATGTTCTTCAAATTTGTGTAAGATCTTAATCACAGTAGTCTGGGAAATGTGATTTTCCGGATATTTTGCATTAAATAAAGTACACACTTCACTTTGACTCCGCATTCTATCCCCACATCCCAACAATATCAAGACTTCGATACGCTGCCTCTCTGACAATACCATTTTTGTTTGGCAAATTAAAAAAGAACACTTTGAAGGTACACAATTAATAAACTAAACAGATTTCAATTTTCTTATCAGGGCATTAAATTTGGTACAAAAAATTTAACAACCCTTTTCTCTTTTTGAAGTACACTGCTCAACAATTGCTTGGGATTATAACTAATTTTATGTGTAATTTTTTTCTGAAAAAATAAATTACAAAGAATGTTGATGCTAGATTACGTTATCAGTTTTACACATAATCAATAAAATTTGTTGTGCTGCCTGCCCAGGTTGGTCTGTTCTTAAAATTTGTTAACTTTTAGAAACTAGGTACTGATGATCCTTAGCAATTGTTGAGCAGTGTACATCATCAATGCTGAATGCCACTTTATTTGTTTATTTGCAACGTTAATTCACCCGTAGATAGCACGAAGTAGGTATTTCTAACTTTTTTGTTTTTAAATAATTTTTCTCTCATTTCCTGGTAACCACATAAGTTAAAAAAAAAGAAAGGGTTTGGTCAGATTTCATTTTTTACGAGCTTTTCAATGAGCCCATACACGACATAGGTTTGCATTTGAAAAATAAAAGTTGGGAAGGGTTGCAGCTAAGGGGTTGAAAAAAAATATTTCATTTTATTGCCAAAAAATGCGTACAATTTAAAATCAATTGGCGTGTTTCAGCGTTTTTTTCCTAAGTTACTGGTTAAAAAGATATTAATTTTATTTCGGACTTTTGCGCATACCTGTATTATTATTGTCAAAGACAGTTACAAATTAGTGAAAAGGTAGGAGACAATTTATCAAAGAATACGTTTTTGTGGGTGGACCTCACCAGACATCCACAGTACGTTAGTACTAAAGCTGTAAGTCTTCGAGAACTGTCCTGGGATAAAAAGTTAATATAATGATATATTTATATACGCTTGACACATGTTAATATTTTAGAAGTCGGTGATTCATTCCAAAATATCGCACAGATCGGGCGCCAATTAATAAATAATTAATATTTTATTTAGCCCATCCTTTCTGGAATTTTTATTCTACAGTAAACATCGGGGAATAACCTACTGTTTATTTACTACAACTATTATTCAGAAATTTTAAAGATATGCAAATATACAATTATTTTACTAAGTATGCGTTGGAATTAATTTTTAAATAAGGCGCAAAGTTTATTAAGTTTAAGTTTTATTTAAATTTGCATAATGTTACACAAAATAGAAAGACGCACGTGTGTAAGTTTCACATATTTTTTAATTAATGTAAAGATTTAATGTTGGATATTACATAAAACACGGCAAATGCATTGTCGGCAGGTTGATTAATATAAGTCCTGTTAGAAAGCAGATTAA
Organism: Listronotus oregonensis; assembly: GCA_019359885.1. Classification (NCBI taxonomy): domain Eukaryota; kingdom Metazoa; phylum Arthropoda; class Insecta; order Coleoptera; family Curculionidae; genus Listronotus; species Listronotus oregonensis. The sequence goes on from JAHBCN010003957.1 coordinate 119,021, forward strand.
ACATAATTCTTTATTGGAAAATTTGGTTTTGGAGGATGAAGCACACATCATTATTTTTATTCAATCGCACTATAAACGAATTAGGCCCTTATCTTGCAAGTGCCGTGAATATTAGGCAAATGGTACGATTTGAATTTTTAAAACGGCTTTTTAAAGTTGAGATTAGAAGCTACAAATTGTATATCTCACATGTTCATGTAAGTTTGAAAAACATTGTTAAAAATGCTTGTGAACCTAGCGCGTCGAACGAAAATTCGCGACCGTGACGTACTGAGTCGACCGTGGAGGGGGCATCCAGCAGCGAAGGAGAAGCGAGAGACGGTCTGTGGGCTGCGGGCGCGGTGCCCTCTCTACGGTCGACTCAGTACGTCTCGGTCGCGAATTTTCGCTCGAAGCGCTAGGTTCACAAGCATTTTTAACAATGTTCTTCAAACTTATATGAAAATGTGAGATATATAATTTGTAGCTTTTAAACTCAACTTTAAAAAGCCGTTTTAAAAATTCAAATCGAACCATTTGCCTAATATTCACGGCACTTGCAAGATAAGGGCCTAATTTGTTTATAGTGCGATTGAATAAAAACTATTAATGCGACAATTTTCATCTTTTGGCAACTTTAACACACAACATTAATTACAAAAAATATCTATAATGATTGGCCTAATAGTAAATTTTAAATGTAAATAATGAGTTGTCAATTACCAAAAATATCTAAGCACTTACGAGTAAACTTACCTTAATTCTCTTATCAGACCCAGTCTTCTTTAATGGTGGCCTTGAGTCGATTGGTGTCTGTGTTTTGTCGACTTTTCCTTGTGACAGTTTACGGAGGGGTGGTGGCAACCATTTTCTCCTAAAAAAAAAGAACCAATTGATTTTAAAAATAATAAAACATAAAAAAATATATTTTTTATGTTTTATTATTATTTTTTAAATTATTATGTATTTTTCATGGGTCAAAAGTACCCAAATTTGAGATTTTTCGAACTTTTAAAAATGTATATCTCCAAAAATATTAACTTCATCGTAAAAAGTCATAAAACCTTTTTTATTTGTCCTGTTAAAAATTAACAATTTCTTGCAATTGTTTAAACAATAGCGCACCAGGTGGCGCCATGGCAACATGCATTTATATCATCAATCATCAGTAGGGCAAGTTAAAGAGGATCGTATAAAAAAAATTGAGGTGGAATAGTTTTCGGTACTCATACGCCGATGCCTCCTAGACTATCAACGCACCAAAATAAATGAATGCTATTTTTTAAACTTATTTATTGTGATATTAAAGACAAAAAAATATTGTGTTGCACAAAAAGTAAAAGATCAAAAAACGTCTAAAAATTCAATGAAAATGGTAAGTTTGAAGGTTTTTTTTTGGTACTTGCCATTTTAATTTTTTCATCAATTTATTGAAGACGTTATTAAAAGATACTTGAACTTATTAAAAATATAATAAAATGGTCTTAATTGAAACTTTAAATTTTCAGGAATATGATGGGCGAAAAAAGGCCGTTCTTTACCCACCTTCTTTGGTGTGTAAATTCACATAAAATTCTAATTACGTGTTAAAAAATTAAAAAACCTTTCTTAAGTAATCTCTAAGAAATTCGATTTTAAAAATCGCCCATATTACTACGGAGTGACTGACTCATCAAAATTATGAGGCACTTCCCGAGGGAGTAGAAACTTGAAATTTGGTATGTAGCTAGTAGGTTTTGGAACACAAGTAAAGAAAAATAGGGTTCCTATCCAAAAATCTCGGCCTTTTAAAGTACTGAGATCCAAAATTAGACCAAATTCTATCACAATTTTGTTCCACCTTTTTTAACTTAGTTTTTAACTGATCTGTCTATATTAATAAAAAAAAGAATATGCATCAAAACAGACAGATCACTAAAAAACTTGCCAAATCAAAAAAGAGTAAAACAAAATTGTAAACAGAACTTGGTCTAATTTTAGATCTCAGTACTTTAAGAGACTGATATTTGTGGATAGAAACTTGCCCTTATTTTACATAAGTGTTTTTGGTAAGATAGTTATCTACATGCTAGTACTGCATTAAAGTTGTCACAAAACAACTATTCAAACTAAAAAAAAATTAAAAAACTTACAAGAAATCGCAGATGTACAAAACCAAAGCATCGAACTGATAGTGAACACTATCCATTTTAAAGTATCAAATAACGCGGAAGCTCTAAAATGTAAGTTGTCGCTAACAGCAGCTTTCTACTAATACTAGAAAGCAGGATAACCTGATATTCCTTTTATAGGATCATTTTTATAAATACAAGCGGTCGCTTTGAAATCCTGGAATATTTTTCCATCTTCTTTTTGTAAACGCCGTTAAAAAAGGATATGGCTGATTTTAATCAGTTGTGTAACAGTGCTTAATTGAAAGAATAAATTTATAGCTCTCGCTTTGTTTGGGTTACACAATTAAAAAGAGCTAGATTGACGGTCTGGAACATGGAGATGAGTTTAACTTATATGTGAAACTATAAATTTGATGTACAAGGGCAAATGCTTTAGTTTTTTCAAATTGGGTATCTTAAAATTACCTGAAAATAAAAGCTTTTGAATAAGCTTTAAACATATCTCCAATGCTAAGAAAAATGTTTAATAATTTTATTCGTGACTAATCTATTTGTTCATTATACGTGAGTTTACCAAATAATAACAACATTCATTATTCACGAGTGAAGAATCACTTTATTATATACTTTTTTCTAAAAGTAAACAAAAAGTCGCCTTGGTTAATTTTATTGTAAAACGTCAAAAAGTTCTTCGACCTATTGATTCATAATCTAAAAATAAAGATGTAGAGCAATTTCAGCTAAAATTATTTGATAGTAATTCATACATTATGATATTCTACTCGCATATATGGTTGTTGTAACTCGAATGACTTATGATACTCGCCTACGACTCGTGTCCTAAACTTCATCGGCGTGAATAACAGCTATTATTATATACTTGCTGGTTAGTGTTTCACGTGTTTTTTTGTTATCCGGGAGATTACCCACATTTTTCGGGACACCCTGTATATTATTGGCAGCATCGATAATATTTCTCTCAGCTTAGTCTAAACGAGAAAGCATTCTTTCCTTGTCAAGAATCTTTATTTTTCGATCACACTGGTAAAAAAATTATAAGTTTAAAAAATAAATTAAAATTTTAAATTAGAATTAGAGATAGTATAGAGTATTTAGGGTTAAATTTAAAAATATATCAATGTTGCTTGTTTATAAAGGTACAATATACGTTTACATTTGTTAAATCCAGGATTAGATGCAAAGGATCACAAGTGACTTATTTTAAAACATTGAATTAAGTGTAAAATATAAACATAAATGTTATAAAAAATTCTTTGTCAAAGGGGTACAAATTTTTTTCCTAAAAAAATATTTTTAAGAACATACATTTGTACCTTTTTCCCACAAAGTTTTTTTTATAATATAAGGTTTTATATTTTACACTTAACTTAGTTTTTAAAATTGTGTTACTTGTTTCCCGTTGCATCTAACCCATTCTATTACAAATTAAAAATAAAGGCGCTAATGAATGTTTTTCCATTTAAGTCCATGGTTGATCATTTAGCAAATTTATTGTAGGGTTTTTATTGTGTTAGTAAGCTTCAATTGACTACAAGATGTCAGGTTTTTTACTTTTCGGTGCTGTATATAAAATTTTTCAATTGTCAACACCAGAATTTGTCTAATGACGTGACTTGGTGTTTTGCAAAATTTGTTTTTTTCCTTATAAAGCAAATAAAAGGATTTATAAGCAAAAATTTAAAATTTTCAAAACATTAAACTTTTTGGTGGTGTTTTATCTTTTTCTTCTTCTTCTTCTTCTTCTTCTTCTAGTCCCGCATGCTCCGTGCACATTGGGGTCATTTGACCAATCTCCTCATCTCCTTAGGATAAGGGTGTTTTCTTCAGCTTGACGAAATAGCGTTGCTGCGTCTGCTATTCCACTTCAGTCTCTGATGTTACGCAACCAGGAGTGCTGCTTTCTTCCAGGTCCTCGGCGACCTTTAACTTTTCCTTGGAGTATCACTTTCGGGATAGAACTTCTTCATTGGTAGTGTGATCGGTCCACTATATCCCTAACAGCCTTCTAGCGATTTAATGGACTTACTTTACAACCACGTTTAGCGGTACAGCATTTCAAGCCATACGTTAACATTTAACAGACCACGTTTAAGTCGCAAATCCAAAAACAAGTCTCTATGCAGCAACATGTTCTTTAGCTTCAAAAATGTAGTTCTGGCCTTATTATTAATGCACCCAGATACCTAAACCTGGAAACCTTCTTGATCGTCTCTCCGTTAATCACGATGCGGGGAACCGCAGCCTGTCTACCAATCCTCATGACTTTTGTTTTTGATATATTAATATTTAACCCGTATCTTTTTCCATCGAGCATTTATTCTGTCAATCAGAATTTGCAGCTCTTCGACCGTACTTGCTATAACGACTTTACGTAGGCAAATCTTAAAGTATTTAGGGGCCTGCCGTTGATTTTTATTCCTATCGATTCATTTTCCAATACTAACTAGAACATCTTTTTCACGTATATATTGAAAAGTAGAGGCGACAAAATACATCTCTGCCGAACACCCTTCAATACACTAAATGGTTCAGTCACAAGATTGTTGTTTATTCTCACTTCTGCCGTCTGATTTCAATAGAGATTTTTGATAAATCTTATGTCTTTTTCGTCTATGCCAATTTCTCCCAAATTTGCAACTAACAGCTCATGCTTTACATTATCAAAGGCACGTTGGTAATCTATGAAGCATGCGTAGACATTCTGTCGTTGGTCATAAAACTTTTGTATCAGCAGTTTCACACAAAATAGTGCTTCTCTTGTACATAAACCCCTAATAAATCCAAACTGGGTTTCCTCATTAATTTCTTCTCATTTCCTAGATATTCTACAATGTATTATTGCGTGGCTTATTAGACTAATGAGCCTATAATCTTCACATTTCTTGGGATTTGCCTTTTTTGGGATCGGTACAAACGTTGATTTTAACCAGCCTTGAGGAATTCGTCCTGTGTTATAATTTTTCTAAAGAAAAATATTACATTAGGGCTTTTGTCAATACTTCCCTTCATTTAGGACGTCATCCTGGAAAATCTTAAGATAAAGTGCCAAACATGAGGTAAAATAGGTACATTTTATAGGCCCCTTGTATTTTGACCTAGAGAAATTATTTTTTAGTTTAATCGATTTTAACTAGAACGATTGGTGATAATAGGAAGCCTTTTAATAGAAGAGGTATAAATATAGAAGGAATTTATCCCTTTTTATTATAGGGTTAAGCTTTGGTAAAATGTACCTTATGAACAGTTCCTTAAGATTTAAATTCTCTAGTTGAATTTCACTTTTTTGATTTTTCTTTATAAAAAATCTAAATTTGCTAAAGAGGTGTTTAAGTAAATATAACCTAGACAAAATATTCTTTATGTTACTCGCCAGACATTTAAAATGGGACCACTTCGGTATAGGTCCCAGCGTATAGATATGTGCACTAACAGAGTGTACACAATCAATTTAACTAATTTCCGCAAAACAATTTGGCTTTAGAGCGGGAAGGTCCACCGAAGATGCAATAATCAGTCTCACAAACGAAATCTATAACGCCTTGGATAAAAAAAAAACATCATTATGCGTTTTTATTGACTTGACCAAAGCTTTTGATACGGTTTGTCATAAAAAGCTTATTCAAAAGCTCAAGCAAAACCAATATGTTGGTTTAAGAGTTACCTAAGTGAAAGAAAACAGTACGTAAAAATAGATGATGTAAAGAGTGACCTGAGAGCTGTGGTGTACCGCAGGGAACAGTTCTTGGTTCACTTCTCTTTACAATATACCTAAACAATCTTTTAAAAACAAATTCGCTAGGTACAGTTATCAGTTTTGCTCATGATACGGCCATCTTTTACACAGGACACAATTTCACGTAAAATAAATTTAAAATTTAAAGAATTCATTAAAATAAGGATTTTTGACAATTTCCTTTTAAAATATTCTAACCGTTTTTCAATTTACTTTTAAAGTTCATTTCTTGCTTGTAGATAGCACTGATGATGGTTTTACCGAAAGCGCTCTGCTAGGATTTTTAATAAAATTTGCATGAAATACAAAGTCTCTTTATTCCCCTGATATTTTTAAGTGATTTCAATGCAACAAACTTTCACTGAATCAAGCAAAAACAAATTTGTGTCTTTTGCATCATATATCAACAATTTACCAGAATTTCGCTTTTTGAATGTAGGAGAGAACATATATATTTCGAAAACTGAAAGTATTAAATACTTGGGAATAATTGTGGACTGACACCTTCGATGGAATAAACAAATAAACCATATACTTTCAAAAACCAGATATCTTGTTACTCGGTTTTCCCACCTGAAATATTATCTCAAACCAGAACAATTTAAAAATATATACTTCGGATTAGTTCAATCACAATTCAATTATGGCATTTCTGGTTGGGGCAGTGTAAGGGATTGTTATTTGGATAAACTAGAAGTAACACAAAAATGGAACCTTAAAATTATTTTTAACAGAAACAAGAAATATTCTAGTGATCAATTATTTTTGAGGCGAAAGTATTTAATATCAGACAACTTTATTTTCTTAATATTTTGATGTTGCATAAACTAAAAATTATACTACAAGGTGTTGCTCATGAAATAAACACTAGGTATAAAAAAGAATGTAGGGTGGTCCCGATTAGCAGAAAGGAAATTGGGCACAAATCCATACATTTCTTAGCACCAAAATGTTTTAATTTGCTACCAAATAACCTTAAAGAAATGATGTTTTCAAAATTATTTAAAAATGAACTAAAAAATGGCTCTTTCAAGTAGATAGAAATAAAATACAATTTTTTTTCTAAAATTATCTAAAATTTGAGATGTGTTAATATAAAAGTAGATTATAATATTGTGACTCAAAATTACTCAATTTGTGACTTTTAACTCGAATATGACAATTTTACCCAAAATAGTGACTTTACCCCAATTGTGACACTACCCGGACATTACAAAACAGCGCTAACAAGCAACAAATGTTGCTTCTGCGCTTAAAATGTTTATTTAATTGTTTATATAAAAATTGTATTAATTTTTGAAAAAAAAACATTATTTATTTATTTATTTAATTGACTATTGCGAACTTGCAGATCAGCCAACACAGAAAATTAAAAAAAAAACTTCTAAACATTAAAGAAAATACCAACGTTTTGATGACGAGTCGGTCATCGTTATCAGAGTATAAAATAAACTTAAAAATGATAATGCAATAGTAATAAAAATAAAATTATATATGTTTGCTTTAAAAATTTTTGGAAATTTTTAAAGCAAAAATGTTTAAATTTAATAATTGATTAATTTACATTTTAAGTTTCTTTTTGAGGTGATTCGTACGTTTGTAAAGGTCAACTGATTTTGTGTAGTTCGTTAGTGAACATATCTATATTCTGGGACATGCACCGAAACGCTCCCGTCTTGCATGTCAGGCAAGTAACTCAAAAATACTTCACAATAATGGAATCTTTAATTTTCTTCTTCTTCTGGTGCCGTGCTTCTTAGCGCGTTGTTGTTGTGTTCACTGCAATATAAAGTGTTCCTTCCTCGGCTCTTCTGAATATCGTGGCGGCATCAGCAATGTTACACCAGTTTCGGATATTGCGTAGCCAAGAGTGTTGTTTTCGTCCTGGTCCTCTTTTTCCCTTGATTTTTCCCATTAGTATAGTTTTTAGTACATTGTACCTAGGACCTCGGAGAATATGTCCTAGGTAGGATGTTTTTCGTTGTTTTACGATGTCTAACAGTTGTCGGTCGGTGTTTGCTCTCTGTAAGACTTGCTCATTTGTTACATGTTCTATCCAGGTAATCTTTAATATGTGAATGAAATTATTACATTTTTTAAAAGCTATGTCGGTACTGAACACAAACATATTATTATATTCATACTTTGAAGAATATAAAAAGAAAAAAAAACAAATCTGATAAGTAACGGAATCATTAAGGAATGACTTAACCACTTTTATTATTCGTGTCCTTTAAAAAAAATACAACCTTCAAAGTTCCAAGTATAACATAAAAATCTAAATTGTCAACAAGCCTTATTTCATGTTATAGGACATTTATCTTTATATCAATATTTACTTTTCTTTCTTACGCATTAGCCTGGAAACACATTGTGTAATTTTAGCGAAATGTTTGTTGAATAAAATAGATTTTTTTAAAAGCGAATTATAAGAATACTTAATAAATTTAATTTAAAATGTTGGATCCGGATAAACATTCTTCAGTACAGTTTAAAGTACCTCTTCATGCAAAGGGCACTTATATTAAATATACAGTAATCCATCATTAAAACTGACTATTATTTTTTAAAGTATTTTCCTTAATGACTTACACACTGTTACATGCGTTCAAAACATTTAAAGCATTTTTTTTGCCGTTGTCTATCCAATTAGTTTTGACGTTGGCGAACAAAAACTGATGCCAAATCAGGACTGTACGGCGGATCACCCATTATTTCAATTATTTGATTGCTCAAATAGTCAGTTGTTAGACAAGATGTGTAACAGCCGGCATTGTCTTGATGAAGACTGATCCGACGGAGCTTTTTTATTTTCCTTATTTTACCGAAGATTTCGGGCAAACAAATAGTTGTGTAGTATTAAGAATTGACCGTTCAACGATTCTCTAGAGATACTTAAAATACACCACTATTGTAGAATTTGGTTCAGCTTGAAACACACAGTTGACTGACAGTATTTTAGGTCTCGTGCTAAAATACTAAAATTGTAGCTGACCCGAAAAAGATGCTCGCGTTTATTATCAGAAATGTAATGTTTAAAAGATCCAAAGGAGTGCTCTTCTTTTATTTTGCTTTGGTTTATAGCAAACTCCTTTTTGCTTCGGTTGTATGGAGTATGGAAACTGTATTAAAATCTTGCCAGTCGACGACAAATATCAGATTTATTTATTATATTTAAACCCATTAATAATTAAACAGACAAGATTTTCCTTTTATCTTCATTAAATTTTCCCGTTTCTTAAAGAGCACTTACAAATCGCGGACTCTTTTCTATCCCATTTGGCCATTCCAAACAATAAATCAAGGCCTTGACATCCCTCTGATTAGAATGCAAGTTGGTTGAAATAGTTGTGACAATATTAAGTTGTTCTCCACTATTTCTAAGACTTTTTACTTTTTTTAATGTAAACACGAGCACCAGGTTTATCTGACTGAAGCAAAGAGGTACGAGATTCGACCGCCTAAAGTTGCAGGTATCTGTTTTTTTTATACAACTTAATTTTTATCAATAATACATAGTAGTAGAATAGGTTACAGCATGGTTGCCTGACAAAAGTTGGCCGCAATTATCTGTAATTAACGGGTGTCCCTAACAGATGGTTCACCCCGAATACTTTTATTATTTTTTAAGATACAAAAATAAAATTTAGTACGTAGGTATATCACATAAATATGCACTACCTGATGTATCCAATTGTTTCCTATCACTTCTGGTTTAGTCGAAAATTACCGTTACTATGTTATTTTAGATAACTTTCTTATATAATAATTATTATTTGAATAGAAAATGACATTCTAAGAACAATGATACTTCATTTGCTTTCTTTTGACACCTAAAATTCCAATATTTGTATTTTTTTTATATTTTCAATTCAGAAGGCCATGAATGCACTAAATTTTTGACCAAGTAGTCACGGATAAATGGATGTAACCGTCTTTTGTTTTTTATAGCCTCCACAGATCGTTCAAAGTTTGAAAAATCGTATTTATGTGGTCTTAAGTCAATTTTTTTAAATGGATTAAAGTCCCGGATCTAGAGAAACGGCATATAATAAATAAAAAACAGGTAAAATCTCTGTGATCCATTTATTTACTGAACGCTTTATAAGCCAATCTAGTGTTTATGAAAACAGAACTCCGCTGTTAATGCAGGCACTGGCAACCAGCAACGCGGTCAGTAAGATTCCGGCAACCCAGTAAAAACGATAGTAAAACCAATGATCGCGGTATAACGTAACAGGCGAGCAGCGCGAAGCAAGCACTGTTCCGGAATAGTTTGGAACTGAATTAGTTTTCACCGTTACCAAAATGCAACGAAAGAGATGAAAAGCTCGGAGCAAGTATGGTTCCAAAACAGCTCGGAGCAAGTATGGTTCCGGAACAGCTCGGAGCAAGTATGGTGTTTCGGAACCACTCAGAGCAAGTATGTTTCCGAAGCAGTTTGGAACTAGAGCAGTTTTCTCTGAACAGGTATTTTATGAACTGGTTGAACCTGTTCTTTAAAAAAATCCCGTTCCGACCATCCCTACCAAATATATACCGAATGAGGTTGGCTTTAGGGAGAACGCTTTTTTTTGGGTGACCCCCAAAGAGAAATTGGACTTTCCAAAGTAAATCCTTCACTTGTATTTTTTTCGTAGATTGAAAATTTTAGTGTCAGATCCGAAATTTTGCAAAAATATCTGCATTTTTTCTGAATTAGAGGGATCTGAAATATTTAAATAAGAAAACTGTCGAGTGAAAAAATATATGGTGTATAGAAAAACATAGATAATTTTTCAAAATTACAAATAGAGGATTTTCTTATGAAAAACCGATATTTCCCCTCGGGGGAGTAATACAAATAGAAGCACATTGTGTTAATTGTTCTTTAAACGACAATTAGTTATGATACCGATCAACATTTCCGGGACTATCGTAGTCGTTCTAACTTATTTTTACTTTATATCAAAATTATCCTGAAAGACATGATGTACAAACCTATCTTCTATAATGTCCTCCATACTTTCGTAGTCACATTTACATTTACATAGTCTCTGAAAGAATTTTTTGCATTTTCCCATAGTTTTTTTGTGTTTTTGTTAATACCGCTTTTACTCAATAAGATTTAACACCTACACCGATAAGTTTTAAAACTAAAACCAAACCATCACATGACCGTTATTTAAGGATAAAAAACCGTACACTTCTAAAATAAAGCCAAATATTTCACTGTAATTGTACTTATAATATATACCGGTATATTTTGTAAAAAATCGTGTTGTTTCGCTTTCGAATTTTTAATCGTTTTTAAACTTCAAAATAGTTCATTAACTAATTAATAAACTGTCATATTAAGACTAAAGATAAGGCAGGTTAGACATTCGCCAGAAAGTGATAACTTAGATAAGATAAAAGAGTTGTATATCTTGCACGGATCTCGTTTATGGCTGGAATTACAGAAGACTATTTCTGGTATTTTTTTGATATTTACTTTGCAAAATCAGGTGACATTAATTTTTTTGTGAACATCAAAAAAATTACAATCATTTTATACAAAACACATGGTTGGCGTACTTATTAGACAGATATTTTTTGGTTATGATTATTTAATCAAATACAACTTAATATATTTAATTTTTTTCCTTAATCCTCATTTTTAGTCACCTTTTTACAACTTTCAATAATACGGACACCACTGCGTTCAAACAGTTAACCTATTTTGATTTGAAAAGGAGAAGAAATGTTATGTATTACATAAAATATCAAACTCAAAATAAGAAGGTGAGAGTGATTATTTTAACACATTCTCCTAAGGCGATATCGCCTTAAAACGCTCTCTTTTCCTTAAAATTTAAAAAAAGCTGTATTCCCGATGCTTTTGCCGTTTTACACAGACGATTATTGGGTCCAAAATTATTACTATAGTTTTGCTGAAAATGTACACTATATTATTTTGTGCTTTACACGTTTAATAATTTTAACAAAAATGTTTGCAATAAAAATGCGCTTAAATCGACACCGAACAATTTTCGTAATGTTGGTTCAGCCTTAAAACATGGTCTAGATCTAGTATTTTTTATTTTTAAACACATTAGTAATATAAAACAAACCTTTTTACATAATAATTTTAAGAAAAAATATATAAAATATTTAAGATTTGCAGCAAACAAATGATTGTCTATAAATTTATGTCCCTAGCTAGCATATGTCAATCACAGTTGTTTCTTTTTTTTAATAGAAGAGCTCATGTATCTCTTTATATATTTTTAGGCACTTTTTATACACTGTGATCTTTCCAATTAGATAACATTTTTTCCTTTAACATAAATTTAAAAAAAACAACTGACTATTGCAACACCCAAAAATAACAACGCCATTAACACTTGACAGATTTATACGAACCCTTGTTCATCCTTTGGCGCTAGTTTCATTCAGATAACCAAAAAATCAAGTTTTACATTTTCTCGGTTTAAAAGTGCAGAAAATAGACGTTTTTGAATAAAAAACAAAACGTTTTAAATCAGAAGAAATACGAGAGATCGAATAATCACATTAAAAATAAGGAATTCTTAAAAAAAAATTAAAATGACCCCTAGCAGTTTTATTTGATGTTCAATTGTTTTTTAATCATCATTTTTACAAAATGACTATTTCAGTTTTTTTTATTAAAGTAAAAGTGTCATCGTGACAAAAAAACGGTCTGTCTAGTACTTGTCCTATTACCCAAAATCCTTAGAAAAGTTTGAATTAAGTTCCGGATATAATTTTGGCCATAAATTCTCGAATGAAATTCGACTAAAGACATAAATGTGAACAAGGGATAGCTTTCTTTTTTCTTCATTTTTTTATTAAAAAATATAACTGTGAAACAAGGCCAAGTTCAAGAAAAATTTAAGCAATAAACAGTACCAAAAAAAACGTATTATCAATAATGCAGCTTTAAAGTTTTTTTAATATCTTAAAAACCAACACGGTCAATAATTACTTGAATTCTCTAAAATTTTCTCATTTAGCTGTTCATCTATCTTTAATAAGTTTCCAAAGTTCCAAAACATGCGTCACCAACACACACGAAACACTGTATATTGTAATATAATATTATTATATTATGTACATATAATATTTATTAAAATCAGCTACAATAATATATTAATTTCATACTTATTTAATAATAAAATCCTATATTTGAATGTTTTTAATTAAATAATGAAACAATTATTTAGTAGATTATTCTTAATTTTAAATAATTGGAAAGTGAAATATCAACGGCTGAGTGGAAGAAGAACGAGAACGTCGTATCCCGGCGGCGGCTTCGTGTTATTCGGGCTCGGCAAACACGTTGGCTAGTTAAACGGGTTTATACCTGCTCCCTACATATTACGGCTCGGACCTTTTCGGGGTTCCATCCGCTCCTCATGCTTAGCGTCGAATTTATAGCTATGCCAGCTGCTCAACAGTGTGGCCTTCAGTCGTCTGCGTGAAGGACGCGTTTCTTAAGCGTCATGGATTCTCAGTTTAACTGTTTCGTTTGCCATAAGAAGCCAAAAGATCAATCAATTTTGCAGTTAACACAAGATAAGTTTGTAAAGTGTTCAGAAATTTTGGAAATTAAAAAAAAACACCAATTGGTGTACAGTGATGTCGTCTTGCCAGCTCAATTAAGTGGACTTGAAGGTTATCATTCCGGATGTTACAGACGTTTCACGGCATTGTCGCAGAAGTATAAAAAGCCTGCGAAATTGCCTGCTGAAAGCAATGCTGAGCCTTCTCCAAGTACAAGTGCGGATGCACCAGCGAGTGATTCAGTTGCCTCTGACGAGTAAGTAAACACGTATTTGTAACGTATAGAGACGCCATGATTTGCGCGTCTTTTTCGAATTTCGGAGCATTTTGATCTGTAGTGTGTGTGTGTGTGTATATATATATATATATATATATAATATATATATATATATATATATATATATATATATATATATATATATATATATATATATATATATATATATATATACACCTGACCAGCTGCGCAGAGACACCGTGATAGATGGAAAATGTTATAACATTAAGTAAGTTAAGTTACTTTTACCAAATTTTCGGTATTTATGAGGCAGTGCCGACACGAAAAGCATGATTTGCCATTTCCGTATGTCTGTCTATCTGTTAAACTGTCTTTTTGTTGGAGCCATAATTCCCTAGCGGAATAATATATTAATTTTAAATTTAGTATAAGTAGGTATAATACCTAACGAGACCTATTGTTTTTGAGCAATATCCGTATGGAAATGTAGAAAGAGGGTGATGATTGATATTTTATGTGATATTTCAATTTTTCCTTTCTACCATTATAAATCAACTTTATTAATGATTTAGTGGCCGGATTTTAAGAAGTTGTAAAAGAGGCTAAAACGGAGTTATCCGTAAAATCAACGCGAATATATTAAGTCGTACTTCATGTGTAATGTGTTTGTAATATTTATTTTTAAAGTATATACAGTTCTAGTTAAAATAAGGTGAGAAGTTAATAATTTGTTATGTGGCAATTTATTAACTTTTCTTTTTTCTATTCTATCGGATAAAAATTGTACCTAGCCTTGTTTTACCTCTTCATTATTTTTATAAAGAATTAAACGGAAAATCGGATGGCCCTGTTTATATATATATATATATATACTATATATATATATATATATATATATATATATATATATATATATATATATATATATATATATATATATATATATATATATATATATATATATATATATATATATATATATATATATATATATATATATATATATATATATATTATATACTATATTTACAATAAATACATCTTATTATAATAGTAATTCAATTCTAATAAAGTTAATTATTCTGCATAAAGAAGAAACAAATTTTAGTTATTTAAAAAAATATGAATTTAAAACTTTATATTTTAACATTATACCCAAAACCTCGCTCGCTACGCTTTTAGTTGACAATAATTATCGTAAAATACGTACAGATAAAATAAGCAGCTTTGTAAATAATTTAATCCCGGTATACAATAATTCAGAGCGACATAGCGGATCGGCGCGGCGCCGGCGGTTGCGCTCGGGAGATCGTGCCATATATTTCACTAGATTAGCCTTATGTGGCTTATGCTACGATGTTTTACCAACTTCCATTGCGTCTATCAGGGCTTTGCATCTTTATATAATCGGTAGACTTATTTTTTAGTTCTCTTATAAACTAAAGTATTTGAGAAAAAAATTTCAGCCTTGTAGAAATAAGTCAAAAAAGTTAATTTCTGAACACCTTGCGTGGGTGGTAGACCTATGATGGCCTCCCCTCCGACGCGGTAGACTATCATTATACTACATTTTATGTATCATTGACCACTCTATAAAGTTTCAGACTTGAGATAAGGCATTTACATATTATTTATTTACACGTTTGAAAAATGATTATTAATGTTTGCCCCCATATTGGCGTGGTAGACTGCCGTTCCGTTTACTTGCCATATCAAAACTACAAAATGAGATAAAATCAGCTTTGTAGAATTGGTGCAAAATTTCTGTCGCTGCCTCCCGGACTATCAAGGTACGTATTTTGTAGAAGCATGTGATTGGCTATTTTTAATATTAAGTTTTTTAACTGTATATGTATCGTTTGTACCATAATTGTATTGTATATTTATTCTTTGTTTTTTTTGTTTTTAAAATAGAACAAGAAAAATTTTTGAAAATGCCTCGAAAATCAAGGCAAAACGTCAAAACAAAAAAAATCAAAATGTTATATTGTAATTTTATGTTAGAGCCTATTCCCAAATAACCAAAAAAATATATATATATATATATATATATATATATATATATATATATATATATATATATATATATATATATATATATATATATATATATATACTACATATATACTGCATAAAAACTTACCCACTAAACCCGTCGTTTGTTGACAGGCAGGTATTCACTGCTGATGTGTCATTTTGAGTTGTTGTTTCTGCAATGAGAGAAAAACAATGGTTAACAACCAATTATAAACAAATTTTCTATTGAAAATTACTAGACCAAGTACTAAAAATAACATCAGTTAATTAAGCTAACAATGTAGATATTTCTGCACGGCATTTCTATACAATAATAATTGTATTTTATTTAAAATTGAAAATAGAAAAAGGTATATTTTATTAATTAAGAGGAGGGTACTTAAAAATGTATCTTTACTCTTAACCTACATTCACTTATAAAAATTTATGAATGGGATTATTAAAACATAAACTGTTCTTAAATGCCCGTATCAATGTAACCTGAATTCTTATCAATTCTAGGTTAAATAATGTTAATAATTATTTTTTTACCGTACGTTACATAAAAATCAATAAACTTTGTTGTCTACATATACATTTCAAAATTTCGGGGTAATTTCTGTTACGTCATTGCAGAACTGATACATTCTCCAAATTGGGGCTTCTGCTTCTCGTTTGTAAATGGATGCATGAGTTAAATAAATAACTAAAAGTTATTATTAAAGTAAGGGCCCCCCAAAGCAACTTTTTCAAACAACTATTTAGTTGCTTTGAAAAAATTTTGCGTTCAGACCTATTCCGAGGGTGAGTAAAGAGTTGCCGGCAGAAATAGACCATGATGTATTTATGGTCGATTTTTTAATGTATTAATAACTTCTGGAGGGAAATAATTTTTTTTTAAAAAGGGTTCTACATATTGTTTTATTGTGCTTTATTAAATTTTTAGTTTACATTTGGCGCTTATTAAATCAATTTTCTTTATTATAAATTTTAATTTTTTTCCATGCACCATGTATTTTAATAGACACCATGCTAAACAAAAAAAAATAAAAGAATTTTTCTTGTTGCTGCAGCAACCAAGTACAAACATTTTCTAATGTCACGGAAGCATCAGAAAATTCGGTAAATATTTTAAAAAATAAGTTTCTAAGAATGGAGGAAGAATTGCCAGACGATGTTTTAGAGCCAAAAATTTTGGGCCAAACTTAAAGCCCCCTGCTGGCAAAATAAAAAAAGTACGAGAAACAGTATAATTCATTTGAAACATGGTGTGAAGAAAAGGCGTTAGAACTTTGAAAAAGAAGGTATTTTTTAGCCTATTTTCCCCAAATTAAGAAAGGGAAATTTTAGTCAAATACTTTAGGGTTAGAAATACTCCATGCTGAAAAGTGTTTCAAAGATCAAGAAAAATTAGATATCCGCAAGTTTTATAAGTTAGCAGCATTTATTAAAAAAACAAAATGTAGGCTTTCGGCCAAAAAGTCAGGATTTAAAAAAAAAAAGAAATATCTACATTTATTAATGAAGCCCCCGTGAAATATATCTTTTGATAAAAATTGCGACCTTTTTCCCCGAACTTGCTGGCCCTGCAGACAAGAAGAACCCCAAAAAATGAAAACATCCGACATCAGTACAAAGGCAGCCTAATTTTTGGGAAGGGTTGGACGCAAAAAACTATACCTCACGTACTTTCGTCCTGTTTGAAAGGATCAACGACGGAAAGTATTTGTTCTTATATCGGAAGTAAAAAAAGCATTACGGCCACAAACGACACATCAACGGTTTTCGTATATTTCAAAGGGAATTTGCACACAACAATGCTTTGGGGAATCAAACATTTGGGAAGATGCCTTCTGAGATAGCAACATTTTTAAAAGTCGCCGAAACCAGCTTCCGGCGATCTTCTGCAAAGTTACTTGCAAATTTCGGAAAAGGACTCATAGATATATAATCGGTTAGGCGGTTGAAATCGACAACGGGCCGAGGATACATTGAAGAATCAACAGGCTACAAAAAGGGGTTAATAAAAAAAAAAAAATTAAACTGCAACAAAGCCAAAAAAATCTTAAGAAGCCAGATGAAATGTCCTTTTCCACAGACGCTGTTCAATCAGCTAAAACACAAGATTTCGTCTTAACATCGAACAGTGAACCATCATCGACGTTCCTAAGAAATCATTTGAAATCCCAAAAAAACCTTCAACATGCAACTAATTGTACTTTTAACATTAATATTGTTAATAATAATTAATAATATTTTTTTGTATAATCAATTAAATAAAAAATTTTAAATTTTTTACTTTGGATTTTTTTTTTACTGAGATATTCGTATATTTCTAATAATCATATTATTTAATAAAACACTCGTAGAAAAAGTATTCGCTACTAGTGAAAAGTATTGTTCCCAATATTTGCGCAAAATGACTTTTCCGCCTTAAAAACATCGAACTCCGCTTCCCCGTCGTTCGTCTAACTGCGATGGCGTGCGGAAAAGTATTACCTGCCATCAGAGAAATAACTATTTCAATTTATTGTTGGTTTAGGGTCCGACCACTATAACTTTGGGAGAGCACGACGCAGAGCAGGAAGTTTATGTTTCCGCTGTGTAATGCCATGGCAAACTTCATTTTCGTTTAAAAAGGAAACCACTCAATCAAAAGTCTCGTTATGCTGCAGGATTACGATCTCCTTGCCTAGTTGAATACAAATATTTAACAAAAAAATGCATTGAAAGGTTCTTTCACATCCACCAGTTTTATCCCAAAATGCTTAAAAATTTTGCACCCAACAAAAAAAGTACATTCTATAAAATTGGTAATATAAAAATACTAAAGTGTGTAAGTAGAAGGTAAAAACGTGAAAAAAAAGTAAAATATCATATACTTACTGGAGTTAAATAAAATACAATTTAAATTTTGGTTTTTATTTGATCCCCCTCAAAAATTATTGGTCCTCTCAATTTTTTGTTGTATTTTCTTTACTAATAAATAATAAACTCTGTATTCAAAATTTTTTAATTATTTAAAATGCATATAAATTTATAGCAAAAAAGAGTTTAATAATGTATTTGTTTGTTTATTTAAAATTTTATCCGGTATAACAACGTGTTCTCTAGACCGTAAAGGGATTCTACAGCGCTAGTAAGGTCAAACTTCAATTAAGTCATGTGAAAACCCAAAAAATTTGAGTCGTATAGATGCAAAACCCGCCAAGTCACAAAAATACAAAAAATGAGTTATTACCAATTGACGAAATTTTGGGTTCCACCTATTTGAATGGTCATTTCTGTTAAAGCACCCAAAATAATTTTTTTTTTTCGCTTCCAAATTTACGGCTAAATTCAAAACCCGCCAACTGCACCAGTCATTTAAATACATATTCCGCCAAGTCAATTTCAACCAATAGATGCATCCTAAATGTTCATACATTTGGTGGTGGTATGATTGGAATTTGCACATGTTCTTATAACTTTTGGTTTCAGTAACTAACCTTTAGATTTTGTTTTGTGGTGCAAGTATTTGCTTTTTGATGTTTTACAATGCATAATGCATAATGAATTTACTGGAATCTTAATTATGCCACACTCATAAATTTCTAGTTTAATTGTGCCAAAAGATTTATTTTAAAAAAGACAGATAAAATGTTACCGTTTGCGGCAAAGTTAATTACGAAACGAATGTGGGCAAAAAACATTATTAAACGTTGTAAATAGTACTTATCTAAACCCTGATACTCCGCCAGTCGGTAGATTTTTAAATTTTTTTTATCTTGGGACAGTCCACGAAGGCTGATGCTAAGTACTAACGTACCGGGGGTGTTAAGTGTGGTGAGAGGGAGTTTGTTCACACGGGACTTAAATATTTGGAGTTTGGGGGGAGGAGAAGGAAAAGCTTCTGCGGGCAGCAGGTTCCACAGTCTTGACACTCTAGGGATAAAGGAACAGAAAGCGGGAAGTTCGGGGCCTCTCTAACTGAACCGTAAAAGGATGCAAAATTGCCAGGGGTTTTGCTCTGTTGGGAACTGCCAGAGAAGGAATTATACTGGCCAACTCCTCTGAGCAGAAGCCGTGAAAATACCTATAAAAGGGAGCGACAGATCCCCTACAGCTCGACGGTGGGCAAGAGGAGGAACCTTTCTGAAAGCGTTGGATCATTAATAAGACGAACGGCTCTTCTTTGAATGGAGCCCAAAGAATGCTAAGTGTTGTAGGAGACACCATTCCCCAGAAAAAGGAGAACAATATTCTAAAGAGGGTCTAATTTGAGATACATACAGAGTGTACAGATTGGAAGAAGAGAAATATTTTCTTACTGGAAGAGGAACCCAAGCTTTTTGAAGCTGCCGAGGCTATGGATGTAATGTGTTTGTGCCATTTAAAAGGTTATTCTCAAAAGTAACGCCAACAAGATTAAACGACTTTTTGTTCTGCAGAATTTGGCCGCTCATATGTAAGGGATGAGCATTTGCAGGCTTTTTCGCGACAGCAAATGACTGTGTTTTCGAGGCATTAAACTGAACAAGATTTTGGCGCCCACTCCAAAATAAGTTTGGGGTCTTTAAAAGAGATATCTGCTTTAACCTGCGCTTGTTTTCCAAATCAGAATCACACGGTGGCTTATGAAATTGAATACTAGAGTGGAGGGGACTATCGTCAACAAAACTATGAATGGATGATTGTGGAAGAAAAGCAGATCGTTAATGTGTAGAAGAAAAAACAGCGTGGGTGCCAGCCCGGCCACGGGCACCCGGCATTAATTTGGTAGAAACTGGAGGAATGACCATCTACACTAACTGATATACGTCGATTAGAAAGAAACTGGAAAGCCAAAAGGGAAAGCTTAGGTGGAAGACCTAAGAAAGGGGGGAATTTGTTAAAAGCCCCTCAAAAGCCAGACCTGATCAGAAAGCTTTGGATTGTCAAACAACGATCTGGGGTTCACAAGAAACTCAAGGACTTGTTCAGTTGTGTGAAAAAGGAAAAAAGATCAGCTGTGGATCTACTGTGACGGGTCCATTTGTCTATCATGTAGATCTTATGTTTCAGATACTTTAAGATTTGGGGAAATTTAAAGAAATTTTTTTATTTCTTTGCAAACAACTGAAAGGAATATAGGTCTATAGTTGGGAAAGGGGGAGTTTTGGATCCTTTTGGGGACAGGTTGCACACGCGCAGCTTTCCCAAATCTCCCGGGAAAAAAAAGCCCCTGTCGTAAGAGATTCGAAAAAGGCGAGTTAGGATGGGTGCAAGCTCCCGGGGGCACATTTTTTAGACGATTGCTGGTATGCCATCCAGCCCCCAAAGGATTTTTAGTAAGAAGAAGAATACGCTTGATCTGTTTGACTTTAAATATATCGGACATTTATGGGAAAAAGGGGCAACTGTTGGAAGAGGAGATTAATAGGAGGATCAAGCGATGGCCAATTGTTTGGCAAATAGTTCGGCTTTTCCTTTGGAAGTGAGACAATTCCATCTCCAGAAATTAGGGGTGGAAAAAAATTTGTGCAAAAATTTTATTTATTTTTGGCAAAGGACCAGAAAGTTTTACTGCCATTGAGCAAGATAGAACTTTATCTTTTATCCGATTATTAAAACGTGTTTTGCTTCTGAAATGTTTGATTATACTGATTTCTTGCTTCGATGCTAGCCTGTGATTTCGGGACTGGGGTTTGAAGAAACTTTTTGTGGGCTTGGGAAATTTTTAAGTCTGCTTTATCACAGGATTTAAAAAACCACGTTTTTTGATTTGAGTTATGGGGTTCTTTTTTGTGTGGGGAAATAGGTCTCAGCCTAGATGAATTGTTTGTTTAAATTTGTTTGCATATTTCGGAAGGATCCTGAGTAGAAAAGCAGGTAGGATACCAAGGGTAGCGGCAAAGAAATCTCTCAGACCATCCCAGTCAGCCAAGTTGTATCCCGACGGTTCGTGGCAGCATGCGTTCAGTGGCCTCAAAATGTTGAGTATGATACGGTGACCAAACCATGGTAAAAGCGACCAAGGGGGCAGTTACTGATCGATAGGGGTTCCCGGGGTGGAAGTAAGAAGATCTGGGGTTAATATGGGGGGGAAACCCCCGGGGGGAAAATAGGTAGGTTCCATAATTAGATTGGTGAGCGAGTTGCTGTTTTGGGAAAGTTTCTGCTGCTCTGCCTTGTGTATCGGTTTTTGTAGAGCCTAGCCAACCCCTTATTATGAACATTAAAATCCCAGGACAGTTTTTGGCCAATGGAAACTGGGAAATAATATTGTCGATCTTTATTGAAAGGAAATCAAAGAACTCGTTGTAGGAATTGTCAGACGGGGACCGGTATATACAGCAGATGAATTTGTAGAAGATTTGAAATAAGTTTAAGCCAAAGAATATCAGGCCACCCGATTAAAAGGTTAGAAACCTAGCATAACCAGGTCGTTGCGAACTGCACAAACGCCGCCATGGGGTCAAAAAAGATAAAAAAATGGTTCATCCTGGGAAAAAGGAGGTGGTTGGTTGCTGTTTTGGACTTATTTGGGTTTCTGTAAGAAATAGTATGTGGGGTTTGGAGGATTGAAGATAATGGTGAACAGAGTTTACGTTAGGTTAAGCCACATATTTGTGAAGGATATCAGACTTTTCGTTTGGGGGCCCCCCCAAAATGTACCTCGCGGAGAACCGAATGGGGGGGTATTTTACCTCCGGATAACTTTACGTTCGGGTGTGCCATCATCATTATTTCCAAATTTTACTAGAGTGGAAAAAAAAGAGAAAAGGAAAGAAAAAAAAGAAGAGGAAGAAGGAAAATTTAAAAAAAAAGAAGGAGGATCCCCGAAGCCCATCTGTGCAAATTTTGGGAAAATGTAGATGAGTGAAGGTTCCCAAAATTTAAAAATTCTACAAAAAAACAAAGAACTGTTTGACAAAGAACCAGTAGCCAAATGCCCTTCAAAATGATAGTGATACTGCTTGCTGCCAAAATAATATCTTGGGTGGGCTTGATTAAAAATTTAGATTAAAAAAATAGGCTACAAAATTGGTTTCTTTGGAATTAAAGTTTCTTTTTTTGTTCTTAATTTTTTTTTCAATATTAGGACTAATTTTTTTTGTTAAATGCGTAATAAAAGTTTATATTAAAAATGTGTCTAAAATTTCTTGAAATTCAAATGCAAAATCCCCCAAGTCAACTTTTGAATATCGAATAATGGGCAGGATAAATTCTACCCATTTAGATTTTGAATCATACCCTTTCTTGTTAAAAACTGGCCGGGTTTATCATAAAATTAGGTTCATTAATTTAAATACTTTTCTCACTAAACATTTTCTTGATTATCTCAAAAACTGTTACAAGTTACTTGGCGGTTTTATCTCGGCTCAAAAAGTATATTTGCGGTATTTTAAGTTTACCGATTTAATCTAATTTCTTCATAATTTGTTTTCATATTCGAGAAAGAAGTTGAAACGTCTATAGCCACTTTGTTATCTATCGATTATTATAGAATTTTAAAAATCAATTTCAAAAATGTCTAAAATATTTCAAAAAAAATTTATCCATGAAAAAATATGTGCAAAGGATCCACACTTGTCTGTCAAGAGACTACCTTGACTGTCCCAAAAAATGGTGGCCATTCTTTACTGGCAGTTTGAGTGACGCCATTCTTGTTTTTTTTTATTAATTCTGATAAAAAATAAAGGTCGCAGATTTTGTTCGAGATAAGTAAGGGATTTAGTAATGCAGGTCGCATGTCGCAAATTTTTTAGCGTTCTACGGCCTCTTACATCAATTAAATCCTGCTTTTAATAGTAAATTATGATTGCTCTTGGTTCTTGGATGCCCCGGGTAGCTAGAAGTATTTTCATTAAATTTTGACAGTATTGATTTTTTTTTTAATTATTTTAGGTTTATTAATTTTTTTTAATTTTTTTAGGTTTTTTTTAATTTTGCCATTTTTTTATATGGTTACTTTTTTGTTTTTTTAAAGAAAGTTATGTTATGTATGATCTGTATCTTCTTGTATGTCCTGCTGTGGTATTTCAAGATCCTTTATTTTTTCAAAAAAGTAACATTTATTACCCAATTTTTGCACCACTATTTGCTTATATTGTTTGTAAATTTACAAAACCATATATTGTAAAATGTTTATGAATTTTATTCACAATTTGCATTAATTTATAACGTGAAGAGTTCCCGACCTTCGGCGGACCAATATCAGCACGGGCAGAGAAAAAGTTATACTCTTCTTTCTCGCCCCTTATCCCCCAAACGAGGGGCAAGGCTGCTTAGGTTCTAACGATAAAAGTCAAATTTTTTGACAAGGTTGTTGTCATCTTCTCATTTTTTTCTTGAAGAATGGAACCCTATCACGCGCTTTTTGGGAAAAGATTTGGTTCTGGTTAGTTAAAAAAAAAATTTTCCCTATTTAATGGGAGTTTCAAAATAACTGCTTTTCAAAACGCGGCATCGGTACTCGCAAAAGTAACTTGTCGCTCCTGAAAATTTATTGATGAAATTGAATTTAATATCAGACAGTAGGCATTAAAAAGGTTTTAAAAGGGGTTTTTTATAAAGAATTTTGTTTTGTTGGATGTGGAGGACATTAAAGTTTTTTTTAATGAACAAATCACCCAAATTTCGATGAGAAAAAGTATTCTGCTTAAAGTAATAAAAAGTAGTAGTTTGGTGAAAGGGAAAAATCGGCCCAACATGGCCATATAAAGGGATAAAATTTGCAAGTAGTCACAATATTTAGATACTTAAGGCATGGCAAACAATGCTACATTTATAGAGTAGTGTACAGAAAATAATGTACTGTTGTTATTTTACAAATTTCTACATACTTTATGTTTTCATATTCCACTTAAATTTATACATGTCGCGTATATTTATTGTTTTCAAGGTTATATTCCAATAAAAAATTTCTATTTCCACAATGAAAAACATAATTTGGACCATGTTTTAAGTGGGTCGATTTTTTGACGTAAGTATATTTGTGCGTGTTTTCCGGGCCAATCTTCCAAAAATTACGATGGGTGGAAAGAGTATTTAAATAAACCTCACAACAAGTTTGGGTAGTTTTAGGTATTTGACGTAATAAGAAAAGTACCCACACAAACAAATTAAAATAATTGGATGTTTTTACCAACCCAAAATAAAATCTTAATTTCGTACAAAACTTAGATTAAAAGCGTGCCGAAAACTCAGCCGACCGGTGCGGAAGATAGAGATGAGCGATATTTCACGAACTGTTATTTTTTCACTGATATCTAAAAATCACATATAACGATCGTTCCTTCTATCTTCCAAACGCGCGAATTGATATTTGTTCTTTTGTATCACAATTGAACATGCCCAAAGATCGCAACTTGGTATTCGTTATCACGACGAAAGCCCTGTATATATCATGTAACATAACAATAACAGAATCAAAAAAATATCGTCACTGCCGCACTATAGTTGCCCCCTTGGTTTCAGTTATAATTTTGGATACAATAATATTTTTAAAAGCATATTAGTTTCTTATTTTAAATTAGCAACCTATTATTATGAGTAGACTGTATACTAAACAATCGAACCATATAAACATAAACAAAACAAGCAGGAACACCTCAAACGCGACTTACTTTACTCGACCTTAAAACTGTGATCCCATTACGTTTAAAAATCACAGATATTACAAAAATCACAGTAACAAATATCAGTGTGATACGCGTGTCAATCAAAGATTATAAAAAGGGAGAGAAACAATTATTGTCGCACCCCCACCATTAAGAACTTTCAAAAACATGCGACTTCTGATGGGTTAAGCGACCGAACCGGCCCGTCAAAGTTTAAATTTGTTTTTTTTGAAATGGTTTGAAAACGGGACTTTGCTTGAAAGTATGGGTTTATATTTAATTTGTAGGTTAAAAAAAATAGCAGGACGCACTCCGAATGTAATAATTTTGTTTGTGGTTCAATATTATTTAGGTCAATATCTTACGGCCTTTAATCAGTCCAGTTGTCAACTTACGCAGACCTTATCGGGATTTCGTGTCGTGGTAGTGCGCATGACGTAAAATTCCTAAACTGTTGATTCTAGTTGTACCACTTTTCGAATTGGCATTGTTACTCTCCCTCTTCTGTACTCTTTAGGTCAGTTCGATTTGATCGGCTAATTTACCGATATGCGCATGCAAAATCTTAAAATAAGATCCAAAATATTTTCTACTTTGTGTTCTTACCATTTTTATTAAACATAACATTTTTTTCTTGAAACGTCAGTAAATCCGTCATTACTCCACTATGTAGGCGACCGCGAAGTTTCTTTCTTCGCCCAGCGGAGGAAAAAGTGGTATAGCGACATAGATATAGTGATGAGCAAAGCAACACCAAGACCAAGACCGGGCTAGTCTTGGTCTTGGTCTTACAAGCCAAAGAAATGGTCTTGGTCTTGGTCTTGCAACCCGGTCTTGGTCTTGGTCTTGCTGCTAGAGTCTTGGTGGTCTTGCTTTTTTTGGTAGTAATAATTAAATAATTAACTTAAAATATATTTTTTTAATACTTGAAAATAAGTAAAGATAGAGATGATATTTTTGCATTAAAATTATAAAATATACCAATTTTAACCTTACACGTACGTTTGAATTATTTGATTAAAAAGCATATTTTAAATGCAGGGGTTTATTTATTTATGCTCCATTTTTAGTTGAATTGAGACACAACCTGTTTTTATACTTTTAGTGGCCCATAGAAACATTTTAGCGAAAAGAATTATTTAAATTTTCTTTAAAGAGGCATATAAAATTAAAAGAAATACAAAACTATGTACTGTGTGAGCAGAAAAAAGAAACTTTTAATTTCAACCAGATGTGAAATTTCAATTAAAATAATTCTAATATGTAAACATTGGTTTCTGATTAAAAAAAAAAGTTATTTGGAAGTCTTTTCAGTTCTTTTGAACTTTTTATTTTAAAATTATACAACTTTTGCCGTACAAAATTTGTACAAATGCTTTATAAACATTCTGCATATACAAGGTGGATCAATAGGGATGACAAAGCTCAATATCTCTAAAACCGTTCATGATGGTGAAAAACTGAATATACCAATATTATAGAAAAAAGGCGGTAAAATGTGAAACGTTTTCTATTTCAGATTTTCAAAGATCCACTGCCACTCAAAAAATGTTTAGCTTTTAACCCAAAACAAAAATTTATGACAAATCTATTTAAAAAAATCACCACCCTGTATATTATGGTGTAAGATTCTTAAACTGTCATATAGAAACAATGTCAACGTAGATGGTTTTTAAATATAATTTTTGGTTTTGACAAAAATGACGTCTTTATTATTTTTAGTATTGTTTGCCTTTTCCGTCAAAACCGGAAGTAATATTGAAAATCCTTTTGTATAAAAATTATTCCTATATGTCATGAAAAATATTTTTTTTATTAATTCATCTCTTTTACATCTATATCTTAGTTTTAAGAAGCAATCTAATGGTGCCACTTTTTACAGTGTGGAACAAAAATAATGTTTTTTTGGATTTTGAAAAATTTTATTCACCCTGTAAGTGGCATCACTAGATAGCTTATTTAGAAAAAAACATTAGGAATATGAAAGGTATCTATAACTTTTGTACCCTTAGCTTTTCTCTGTCGTGAACGGTTTCGGAGATATCGTGCTTTGTCGGACCATTGAGTCACAATCCTATTATTTTTGAAACATGATATTGAATTTACTCATTATCGTTGTTAAAAAACTTAAAAAATAACAAAGTGATTCATTTAATTATTATTTTATTAAAGAACCTATTACTTAGTAAATATTTGCCTTTTTGGCAGTTCTCGCCACATTTTTGTCTTTTTCTGTAGAAAACACTTTTTATATTGGATATAAAAATTGAATATTATATATTTTTTTTAAAGTTGCAAAGTGCAAGAGTCTTGAAGGTCGGTATTGGTCTTGCGTAGTCTTGCACTCCTCGGTCTTGATCTTGCTGCAAGACCAAGACCAAGACCGTCTTGCTCATCACACATACATGAAACAGACAAAAAACAAGCGTCAAAAAAACCCAATATATATATATATATAAAATATATATATATATATATATATATATATATATATATATATATATATATATATATATATATATATATATATATATATATATATATACTATAATAAATTTTGGTTTATTGGGGTATCAGTCCTAGAGGGCTTGTTAAATGAAAATACTTTTGTGCTACTCCAACTTTCGAAAACTTTATTTTCTTCCTCAGGGCTACAATAATGGAAGTACAATCAGTGAATGAGCTTGTATATAATAAGAAAAGCAGAAAAAGAAAAAAAACATTCAAAAAAAAAATCTTTCACTTAAGAAAGATAAATTATCTTTTTAAAAATCAAAAAAAAAAAAATTTTATTTTAATTAAATATGATAAAATTTACTTACTGCTACTCGCATTAAGCGGAAAATAACTCCATTGTGTGAAAAACAGTTGGCATTCTTGTGTAATATATTACTTATTGTTACATGTTGTTAATTATTATGTTAAAATAATTTTATTTTTGCAAAATGTGTACTGGTTTGAAGGTAGTAAAATTTGATATGATGGTATTAAAAGAAATATGAATGTTGTGTTTTTTATATTAATCTGTTGCTAAAGACCACAACATTTCAGTTCAAGTTAACATAGGGTTAGTTAAACTACACCTGGTCGGTGATATTTACAAAAAACACTGGATAGGCGTTGAGTAACTCAGAAAGTGGTGAATCTAAGTAGGATTTATGATCACAAAAATGTCTTACGTGAAAAAAGGTTAAAAAAAAGAAGAAAAAAGAAGGAAAGACAAAACTAAAATTTTTGTTATTACTCAATTAAACAAATTGGTTATTATTTGATCGAACCTACTCAATATCTGCTCATCAATACCGAATTACGCAATCGCAGACGTAATTATAAAGCATTAATTATTGTTAACAGTGTCCACTAACAGCTTCATGTTACTTCACTACAGCAACTATTCACCGATATCAGTCTAAGCCGCCTTACAAACCCACTTATCTTTAATAATTATTAGTATGTAAAAGAGATGTTTTGCAATCATTTGTCGATGTTTGACGAAAAAACAGCATATTTTATTTGAAAGAAAATTTTTTCATGGCTTGCTCCCTATGAACACGAGCGCATCATAAAAGTGTAACTTTTCTCCATATAAAATAATATACTATTTAATAATATACAGTGTGTCCCAAATTGGTGGGGAATGTATGGGGATCTTGGAAACCACGATAGATAAAATCGGTTAAATGGGGAAAGTTTTGGACAAATATGTTGAAAGCTAATCCGTTTACTACATGGTTTTATCTATTCAGGTTTTGAGAAATTTTGAAAAAACCTGAAACATGCATTTTTCGAAAATCGGCCATATTTTTTATAAGTGAAAATTTTCTAATCTGTAAAAACTTCTTTAAAGCAATTTTTTGTAAAAATATGACCGTGTAGTTAACTTTTATTTTCTACGTTTCGGGTTTTAGAATCATCATCAACTTTATTTTTTTCATATGGACATATTGGATTTTTACGCAGCCAAATAGTGTTATTTATTCTGATTTCAACAATGTATAACGTGTTATAATATAATAGTTTATAACCTCATTTATTTCAAAAACAAATATTTTTCAGTTGGCCTTGATTCCGGCGACGTAATTTTTATGAACAATAAAATGTATAATGGTCAAAATAGATTAGCTGAAAAGATATTTTACAGAAATGGGTTTCGCAAACATAGCTATAACGTTAATACCGTGTTACAGCAAAACTACGTAACAAGTTAATTGAAACAAGTGAAAACAAAAACAATGAAAAGTGGCTAAACTAATATTCCTACTAATATGAAGATGTAAAATAACGACCTAAAATTCAAAATGTTGTCCATTTCTCTCAACATATTTACGATATTTTTAAATAGTCTTAACTACCCTATGAATGGTTGACTTAGATATGTGGAATTCTCTATCCACATCCCTGGCTGAAGATGTTGAATTTTCGTTAAAATGTTGGTTAACTGCAGCATCTCGGTGTCGATTTTTCAACGTCTTAGGTCGTGGTTTTTAAAACTCGAATTTAAGCAAATTTGTAACCAGTTTTCAAAAGTATGATATTTTAGAATGCTGCCTTTCAGGAAAATTGTCGAAATACGTTTTCGCAGCTATATTAACATTTCTATTGCTTTGGAAATAACGTTGCAAAATATGAAGTTTTTCTAAAAATAATTAACCATTTTACAAAGTCGAAAAAATTGTAATAACGTATTCGAGTTAACTTGATATGATAATGACGCTATATGACATTCGCCGGAATCAAGGCCAACTGAGAAAATATTTGTTTTTTGAAGTAGATGAGGTTATAAACTCCTAAACTATAACATGTTATACATTGTTAAAATCAGAATAAAAGCACTATTTGGCTGCCAAAAAGTCCAAAATGGCGTCCAATAAAGTTGATGATGATTCTAAAAACCCGAAACGTAGAAAATAAAAATTGACTACTTGGTCATATTCTACAAAAGAGTTTTAACGGATTTAAAAAATTTTCACTTATAAGAAAAATATGACCGATTTTCGAAAATGCATGTTTTAGGTTTTTCAAAATTTCTAAAAAACCTGAATAGAT
Source organism: Listronotus oregonensis (assembly GCA_019359885.1). NCBI lineage: Eukaryota > Metazoa > Arthropoda > Insecta > Coleoptera > Curculionidae > Listronotus > Listronotus oregonensis. The sequence goes on from JAHBCN010003957.1 coordinate 149,297, forward strand.
TCAGCAACCATTAGTAATAACAGGATTAGCTTACTAACAAAGTCCAAAACTTTTCCATTTAACATATTTTCTCTATCGTGGTTTCAAGATCCCCAAACATTCCCACCAATTTGGGACACACTGTATAACCACAATAATTATTTAGAATAAAGCAATTATAGATTTAACAAAAAAGCTTTCAAAAATTAAATGCTTATCGGTAAAATATTAAACTATGTTTCGTTATTAAAATAAGTTAAACATCTAACTTTTAAAAAGTATTTTTTTTTTTCTAAAAGAGAATAAAAACAATCTGTTAAAAAATCTATTAAAATTCGTCAATCATAAAATTTCTTAAACAAATTGGTGATGCCTTTTTCAAAGTAATATTCAATACCCTGGTGCCTCAGGCCAAGTTTCGGCCTGGTACCGCAGTGTGTATTTACTAGAAAGGTTTCAGCATATTTTGCCCTATCATAACTTTGTTATCGTTCCACCTGTGAAAAAATTAAGAAAGTTATGTCAACTGATTTCTGACATATTCGGTTTTGAAAATCGTCCCTTTTACTACTGACTGACTAACTAATTCACTCATTGACTAATTAAAAATATTGGGCACTTACCGAAGGGGTAGAAACTTGAAATTTGGTATGTAAGTAGGTTTAAGGGCAAGTAAAGTAAAATTCTGAAAACTGCACATTTTTATTCGAAACGTTCTAAAACAGGGGCTATAATATCGTATATATTTAGGATGTAGTTTAGAAGTTTGCAATCGGATTAAACATGAGTTTCTAAGGCCATAATTATCGTAAAATTTAAACTACGGGCAGAATGTTTTTTTACTAAACAAAAAAAAATACTACATTTTACCTATCAGACCCCAAAGCAGGAATCAAGCGGGACATTAAATTGAACACTTTATATTTAGTCCAAACTTTACCTTCTTTCTACAGAGCAAGGTTATATTCAGAAACAAGGCCTGAGATCCTCCTTCCCCCATTTTTCCATTCATTGAACTCAAAAAAGGGCTTTTACTGATCTGTCGGTACAGTAAAACCTCCATTTTCGGACACCTCTATATTACGGAAACCCCTGTTTTTGGACAATTTTGCTTTTCATAAAATTTCACCATAGGATTTTTCTAATATTAAAACCTCTATATACCGGACCCTCCATATAACGGACGCCTACAGTCTGACGACGCAGTAATAGGTAAATTGTATGAAAAAGACCTCTTTAATTACGGACAGACTCGACAAAATTGGTTTTTGTCGCCAAAATTTAGATATTGGAATTTCTAATTATGGTCCTTTTAATATAACTCAGGTAGAAGGCGTATGATCAAAATATAAAGTAACGTGTCTGCAAAATTTATTGCATCTCTTCATAGTATGCCTAGCCAGGTATTTAATTACCTATTTTACTTTAGTTTATTCTTGTGTGTTAAAGTGTCAATATGGCTTCTCAAAAAGAAAACGTTTATCTCTCGAAGAAAAATAAATATTATCGCGAATAGTGAAAATATAGTTTAAGTGTCCGAAAACTCGCAGAAAAGTTCCATGTCGGAAAAACACAGATAAGTGAGGTTTTAAAAAATAAAAACGAAATAAAAGTACTTTTGAGAAGAGTGGAAACGTATCACAAAAGAAAATTTCCAAAAACCGACGGATTAGCCATTGATGACGCAGTTTTTAATTGGTTTTGTAAAGTATGTAACAAAAACATTCCGATATCTGGACCTTTACTTATAGAAAAGGCAATGGAAGCAGCCCAGAGTTGGAAATTATTGGAGTTCAAAGCTTGGTTGGAAAAATTCTGTCGAAGGCACGAAATATCTTTTAAAACATTGTGTGGTGAATCTGCAAACATAAACATGGAAACTGTTGACGATTGGAAGATTAAATTGAAGTCAATAATAAAGGATTATTCTCCCAGAGACATATTTAACGCTGACGAAACAGGCCTTTTTTTCCGAGCACTTCCCACAAAAACATTTGCATTGAAAAATGACAGATGTGCAGGAGGAAAATCTGCGAAAGAACGACTAACGATTCTGCTGTGCTCAAATATGGAAGGAAATAAGGAAAAGCCAGTAGTTCTTGGTAAAAGTAAGAAGCCGAGATGTTTTGCAGGAGCACATATGGACAAGTTGCCCATAAAATGGGTTTCTAATAAAAAAGCATGGATGGCATTAGATATGGCAACATGGATAAAATAATTTGATAGCAGAATGAAGAAGCAAAATAGACAAGTACTTTTATTTTTAGACAACGCAATTACATTAGAAAACGTGAAAGTTATTTTTTTCCTCCAAATACCACGTCACATTGTCAGCCTTTGGATCAGGGAATTATTCAAAACTTTAAAGTCATTTATAGGAGTATGTTAGTAAAAAGATTATTAGCATTAATGGACATGGAAAGTCATTGGAGAAGGTGGAAAAGTGTTTCAGTGGCGAACCATTAATATGGATTTCAGCAGCCTGGAAAAAATTATCGCCGGTGGCAATAAAAAACTGTTTTGTTAAGTGTGGATTTATTAATTGTGCTAGTGATATAAGCACATATTGCGATATTGAGGACGATATTTCTTTAGCTTTTTATTTCTAAATTTTGGTGGGTAAGGTTGATTTAAATTCATATTCTTTAATTGATAAATGTTTTTTTTACGGAATGTTCAAATATTTCAATTACTGACTGCATTGATGAAACATCTAAAAACAGTAATGAAATAGAAACTGAAAAGGTAGATGTGGAACTTGAAATTAGCCCTCTAAATATTTTACATGTCCATAAAAGATTAAAGGATGTTGAAAATTATTATTTAAGTTCCAATAATTTTAATATGGCATACGATGTTTCTCAAATTTAACTTAAATGCGAATCAGAAATACTCAACCATAAAATTAAAAAAACAAAACAAACAACAATTACAGATTATTTGAAAAAGTAGCCTAAAATTATGTAGTAATACTCTTATTGTCTGTATAATAATTATTATTTAGTACTGTGTTATAGATACGTAATAAAATTATTGTTTTTTTTTTGTAACTAACATGATTATTTTTTCCTTTATATATTATATATGTGTATATATATATATATATATATATATATATATATATATATATATATATATATATAATTATAAATATATTAAGCATGTTACGTATTATTTTTGGTTTTATTTTTCCACCCCTCAAATACCGGACACCTCCGTATACCGGACACTTTAAGATACACCGTGGGTGTCCGTTATTGGGAGGTTTTACTGTATTAATGAAAAAACTGCCTGTATTAATAAAAATAAAACATTAGTTAATACGGACAGATCACGACGTCAAAAAAGACTTGGTCTAACTTTAGATCTTAGTACTTTAAAAGGCCGGGATTTTGAATATAAATTTGGTCCATATTTTGCGTGTTTTTGGTGGATCGCATTTTATAAATTACAAAACTTTTTAGGTAAAAACAAATTTTAAAAGGGCGAAAGTTATTCTGTAAAATTCTTACTTTACTCAAGATACTATTTTGTCATCGTGAAATAAATCTTGAAAATTAAGGTGGGAATAGTCATTTTTCCATGCCATCATGAAAATATTACTTTATATTGGTGATTTTTTGTAGCAAAGCAATTAATTTAATAATGCAATGTTACTTTTACTGTTCCATCCCCGGCATTGGGAAGAAAACCCTTGACATTTCGATACAAAATGATGCTGAAACTTTTTTAAAAGATCTGCACATGATAATAAAGTGTTTAAATTATAAGGCATAATGATTTTTTATTACATTCAATTACTACACCTAAAAGTCTTAAATTTTCTAAATAATCTCTCTTTCAGACAGGTTGCCCAATATGGAGACGCAATTAATGTTTAATCGTTTACGTTTTAAATGTTCGTCATTGAAAGGTTAGTACAAAAATATAATAAGTTGGTAGTTAACTGTCGATGTAAATGTTTTTTCAACAAATTATTAATTCAGTTAAAATTATTTTGAAAATAGGATAAAAAAAACAGTTGAAATACTCCTTTAAAAAATACAACAATATTGTGACTAACTTCAGCTACTCAGAGCATGGAATACGATATGCGATTCCATTTAAAAAGAGCTGTTCGTCTTACTAATGATTCTACGCTTACAGAAAAGCTTTCTTCCTTTGCCCAACGACGGGCTGTAGGGAATTTGTCGCTCATTATTTGCTCTCAAAATAAGTAAGTTTAATTATTTTATATGTAGCTCGCTGCCATATAAATTTTATTCTTTTAGAATGTTGTTTAATCCATATGTATAACTTTAAAACATAAAATTCGCTTTATATCAAATTACCTATTTTACGGTGATTTAAATAAATTAAAACTATAGAACTTCCAAAAACATCTTTTATTTATACAACAAAAATTTAAAAGATTCTATTTTTCTTTACCTAACAAGAAAACTACTGACATTTTCAACTCTTCAAATCAACAATTTTCTTTCGTAAAACTCAATTTTAACATGTCACGTTACTTTACGAAATCTAACTTTTAAATGAGCGCCCTACATTGGCAAATGCATTTTCCCACATCTAAAATGCAGGCTTGAATTCTTTTAAGGCAGCTAGAGAAGCAGAATTTTTGTTATTTCGAATGGAAAAATGAAGTATCTATACGGCAGTGTTTCTATTTTACATTTCCCTTGATTTCATGTATTTTTAAGATGTAACTGTTTCAGTTCGGGGCAAAAATCAATATTTTACTAAGGCAACGAACACGAATCTGTGTTGTTAATGGTTATTTTTGTACGAAGGGTGTAAAATAGCACTTTTACGTCCGCTCCTGAGGGCAACAATCAGCTGAATGCGTAAAAGTGCTTTACGCCATAGGTGCAAACAATATTTTTTGTACGACTGAAATTAATATCTAAGCATTTTCTGTAGTTATTTTTTCTTCAGTTTTGTTAACACTGGTATATCGGATTCTTTTGCTGATGTTACTGTCAAGCTTAAGTCAAAACAACTTAGTTACCCAAGAAATTATTACATGTGGTGTCAACAAAGTTATCAAAAAAAGTGGTTTTTAATTTTGAATTATGAGCCGAAATAATCTAGAAATAGAAGAAGCTGCAGAGAAAGTCTGCCTACAGTTGTTGCCAGAAAAGTCAAGACTAAATTATGAAAAGGCGTACGGTGATTTCCTGAGATGGTGCGAATTACGAACAGTTCATTCCCTAACAAAACGTGCGTTGCTGGTATACTTGTCGGAGAAGAAAAATAAAAACATGAAGCTCTCAATATTAGGCGGCGGAAACACTGAATAAGAATTCGTACGAAAATTTGTTCGTACGAATGCGTACTATTTCATTCATATGACAGTATACTACCAAACTGTTTACACTGGATGCGGAAATTCTATGCGATCCTGTAAGATAGTTTAGTTCTCAACACCCATATATTGGGCAATAAATCCGATATCTGAGTTATATTTTTTCGAAACATCCCTCTTATTAAAACTTCTATAACTGGAAAGCAGCCGAAGTTGTTGGGTTAATCATTTTTTTTTATCAAATCCTTATTATGATAGTATTTACTGGTTTGATCCCATAGAGGCCGCCTTTCTTGAATTAAAACATCAATTTTTCACAATCCATTTTTACCACGTGCACTAAACTACTACAAATAAATTCGTTTGTACAAACAACGTAAGCGTAACCGCCGCCTTATGGTCCGTCTACTATAATCCTGCCCAAAAACATTAATATAAGAAAGTTCCCAAAAATATTCGCTTTTAAAGGCGATCATCAAACGGATACTTTTCCAAAAAGTCAAATGTATTTAGAAGAGAGGAGATTTAAAAGTTCTTTGCAAGTGCATCAGATAAAGCGTATTTGTTGCAAAAGGTTGTTCTTGGCTTCGGAATTGCAAGAGCCTGTAGAAGAGACGAATTGACCAATTAGGGGCTAGAGATTCGGGTATACATTTATATATTTTGATAAAACTTTCTAACACAAAAACTTGGACTCCAAGAACCTTTACTATAGTAGATAATGATAAAGAAAATCTTACTTTCTTGACAATAATAAGAAAATATATGGCCTTGCGACCAAAAAGTGCTAAAATGACCGCTTTCCATTTCAAAGAGGCGAGTTAAGATGGGGCACATTTTATTTAAATGATTGCTGGTATGTCATCTAGCCCAGACAATTGTTGTCTGGTTGGTCATAAGAGAAAAGAATACGCTTGATCTGTTTTATCCTTTAATTGATTATATATATATATATATATATATATATATATATATATATATATATATATATATATATATATATATATATATATATAAAAAGGTAGATTTGGCAACAAATTATTTAGCAAATAGAATTTAGGTTTTGAGATATGGGTGTAAAAATTGGTAATCAGGGCCCCGATTCTGTAAGCAATTTTTTGACATTCCTTTTCCTATCTCTTTCGAAACAATGACAAACTTATGAGTTACCTGTAAGCGCAACAAAGACAAGTGATCCCTATTTTGACATTCTCTTTCCTTATATTTTTACAGAATCCCAGCTCTGGGATTCTTTTAAGTGGGAGATAATAATAATAATAATACTGAAATTTTTATTATATTTTTAAGCTTCTGTGTTTTTCACACTCTAAAAATAAAATTCAAATTAAAAACTGCACAATGCAACACACAAAATTCCGTTGCCTTCAGACGGAACAAAAGAAATTTTCCATTGTAGTTTCTAAAAGGACATTGAGAGGTATTATACTTTTTTCAATAAGCACTTTTGTCCACAGTTATTAAAATTTCTTTTAATTAAATTCCGCTTTATGTGGCGCCAATTCAATAACGGATGCATTAAAAATCTGCATTTTTCAAGTCTTATTAGGGGTGTACATTTCGTTTGATATTGGTTAACGTACCGTTATGTTACGCGTTATTTTTTTATCTTTCGCGTCCGTTTTCTTATACATATTAAGGGTAATATTAAAAAATATCTAATCTCTGGACTTCTTTACCAATCTTACAATATAATTATAAATTATTTGTAAAAGAGTAAAAAAAGTTCGATTGTTGCCCTTGGACATTAGTAACGTTAGTATTACGTTAGAATAAAAATGTTTTATATATATATATATATATATATATATATATATATATATATATATATATATATATATATATATATATATATATATATATATATATGTTTTAAAATTTTCAGATGTTAAATATTCACAAAATTATTTTGGTGGGACAGTCAATCCTTCTAAATTGTACCTATGTATCTACGCATGACTTAGCAAAATATGATAGATGTACCTATCCCAAAAATTATGTTCACCGTTGCAATCTAGGCATACAAGGTCTGTCCAGTCTGCCTAACTGATCCAATATGGCGGCTGGGACGGAGTATTCAACTCTGCTCACGAGCCCACCTTGTAGGCTGACAGGCCATGAGGTGATCGGTAAGGACAAGGAACCGCCCACAATCAATGTTTTCATCAAGACAGGAAATGGGAGATATTTCTAGCCCTGAATCATTCATGGCGTCTTCTCGGCCATTTTCCACTTAAAAATGGACGTTTCCTTTAGAGCATTATTATTGTAAACAGCACTTAAAATATCGATAATTTATTGCGAATATTTACGAACCTTCACCAAAAACCTAGTGTTAAGTCGTTGCTCCATAATTTCGTCAATTTCCATCTCGACACGACTGACACAATTCGCACGGGTTGATGTATGGCGACTACTGTCAGCTCATGGCCAGTCAGGCTACATAGTGCGCTCGTGAGCGGGGCTGTACATCGCGTCACCTCCGCCATATTGGATTAGTTCGCGTATTTATTGAACAGACCTTGTACATTGCATTTGTGATTTGACTAACATTTTCGTAAAAAGTATCCACCCACATAGAAAAGTGCATTGCCGTCTTCTCTAAATAATGTTTTCTTCATTGCAGTGTATGTTTAAAATTGTCCCATTTTTTTCTTCTGTGAGCTATCTCACATCGAGAATAAAGGTCTTCTCTTTTTGTACTCAAATTGGGATAATTTTTTAAATGATTAATATTAATTAAAAAACAGGAAAAATTGGAAAATATTTTATTTTATGTAGTTTTTTTGGGGTTTTTTGGGATTGGGAAATTTAGAAAAATATGGTATACTCGGTATTATTAAAAAATCTTCTTTTTAACCCCTTAAGCCGCGTTTACACCAAAGTCTTCCACTAAGTTTTCACAAGTTGCGGCAATTTGTTGCTTTTTCTACAAAATACAGCAACTCTTTCTGTCTTCCACTTGTGGAGAGACAAATCTTCCACTAAATTTTGTTTTCCTCCGGAGTGTCGTCGCGTTTACACCAAAGTCTTCAACTAAGTTTTCCACAAGTTGCGGCAATTTGCTGCTTTTTCTACAAAATACAGCAACTTTTTCTGTCTTCCACTTGTGGAGACAAATCTTCCACTTAATTTTAGTTTCCCGCGGAGTGTCGGTAAAGATTTCAAAAAGAAAGTTGACAACTAAAAAGTGGGAAGAATTTGGTTTTGTTTTGAACTTAGCCTTTGCGCAAGCAACTTGTAAGAAAACTAGTGGAGAACTGGAGAACTACTGCCTAAACCTTTTAGCAGCTATTAGTTTTCCACAAAAAATCTTCCACTTATTGCTCTAATTTAAGAAAAGCAATCTTTAGTTGACAACTTTTAGTTTTCTACAAACAATTTGTTGTCAACTTTTAGTTGTCAACTTTGGTGTGAACGCGCCTTTATATATTTTTTTTTAAATAAATTGGAGATGCCCAGGAGATTGTATTTTTTACATTTGTTTTTGGCCAGATTTCAACTAATGAGTTTTGCTGTGTATACGCGAGAAATATAAAAAAAACTTTTTCATGGTAATATTAACATCTTAACGTCAAAAACCCCGGAGAGAGAAGCGAAGAACAATATTTTTCTTGTATATTTTAAGAAAAAATACAACCATTTATTTAAAAATTAAACTAAAATATATATAAGTTATTTTTTTAAGTAGCTATTAAAAAAAACAGAAAAGAAATCAAATTATGTGTTTGAAAACCGGATATGCCAAATTTCAAATTCCTACGTTACATCGTTTTCCACAGACAGACAGAGTAAGGTCACAAGATTGAGTTTATAATACATAGTTTTGATTTTTCTTTGGTGCCCTAAAAAGTAAAGGAATCATGCATAGGTCTCGGCAGACATAAACTTTAACGTACGTAAGCTATATAACGTAGTCATGCGATAAGTCTCTTCGCCCACCTAATAAAATGGTGAATGTGGGTGAAAGAGACGCCATATGGCATTATGTTAGTACAGGTCAAGAATTTCCCTTTGTTTCTGATTGTTTGTTTAAATAAACAGCTATAAAATACAAATTGGTTTAAAAGAAAGTCACACAAATACAAATCAATAAAACTATTATAGTTAGTGGGGTGTGGTAAATTTTTAATTAAATTCCGTGAATAAAGCGTGTTAAAAAATATGTTACTGTAAAATTAACTAAGCGTTATTTTCTATTATTGCATTAACCTTGATGGTTTTTTTTAACACCAAACACTTCTTCATATTTTTGTATAAAACAAAATATAAGTTTGCATGTCTATAAAATTTCCTAATTAAGAAAAAAAAGTTAAAAATGAATAAAATTAATTAATTTTATTGAAATTTTATGACTAGCTTAATGCACTTTATGAAAACTCATTAATTCTAAATCTTAATTTTAATGAAAATGGAAAGGCCTGTCTCGCAGAAGCATTTTTTTAGGTGAAAACAATTTAAAACAGCCTTCCTTTAACGACTGGGTTGTTAAGAATTATTAATAATGAAGTTTAGTGTTACTGTTCACTTAGGACTTTTTTTATAGTTTGTCCTCCGAGGCGTTTTCGTCTAAAATTAAGGTTCACGAGAACGCGTGTTATTTTTTCCCCGTGAATCCGAATCTGAAACTCGCTTTTCCGGAAAAGTGATGAGAAAATTGTTATAAGCCATTTAATTGTTCAAAACAGTGTAGCTAATAAACTATTGAAGATCGGAAAATATTTTCAAATACTTTTTTGTTCCTTAAGAACAAACGAAACAAAATGGCTTTGCTAAATTAAAGTCCGTCAATCAAAACTGGAGATATTGCAAATTTCGTGAAAAAATCTTGCAAAAAACGATTTTTCCAAGCTTTCCCGGTCATAACTTGTCTTCTATTAAACGTAGACAGTCCCAGAGCTGCTCGTTTTAAAGCTTAAGGTCTAAACTTTAAAATGGGGTGGATAGATCTCCCTAATATTGTTTCCTGCCAACAGCAAAACATAAGGATCTTTTAAAAAATTTGCTACTCAGTGAAAAACGACTTAAAGTTTATTTAGAAAGTCATAAATTTATCGTTAGAAAATTAAAGTTGAAAATTACCAAGTAAAATATTTTTCACAATCTTAATACATTTTTAAACGATAAATTTGTGACTTTCTAAATAAATTTCAAATAATTTTTCACTGAGTAGCAAAACTTTTTCAAAATTCTTTTGTTATGCGCGCGCCCGCTAATCTTAAAATGACTGTAGCTCAATAAAAAATCAACTAAAAAATATTCGTTTTAAAGACAAGCATCATTTCACAAACTTTCATCAGTAATATTTCAAATGTTTCTCAGTTAAAAATGCTTATATACAAATTACGCTGCTTTTCTTTGTCAAAAATGATGCGTTCAAGAGGCTGTAACTTTTTTCCTAATAGCGGAGTCTATTATGTGCTATTTTAAAGCTTTCGAACAAGCGATGTGGGATTTTCTACGTTTGATAGAAGCCAAGGTCTGAGCGAAAGAGCTAAAAAAATCGCATTAATATTCTTGCATTAAATTTGCAATATCTCCGGTTCTAATTGACAGATCCTAATTTAGCGCCATTTTGTTTTCGTTTTCATAAGGAAAAAACGTATTTAAAAACATTTTTTATCTTTAATGGTTTATTAGCTACAGTGTTTTAAATAATTGTGTATAACAATTTTCCGACCACTTTTAAAAAGCGAGTTTCAGATTCGGATTCAGCGGGAAAAAATACATAGAAAGGATTATTTTAGCCAATAAAACAATATGTGCAAGTGGTTTATTGCTTAATAAATAAATTTTATGCAAACTATTTTAATTTTAACATAACGGATTTTCCTAAATAGCTCCGTATCCAAGAGAGACTCTGATGCACAGGCGCTGTTTTTTACTATAATTAATTTGTTGCTTATGCTTGGTTTTTGCGTAATTATGTAATTTCTTTGTTATAAAGCAAAATTAATAAATTGCCCCAGTATATTAGGATGTTTTATAAAAAATTAGTTTTTTAGAAAAAAATTAAATGATTCAAAAAATTAGAGTTTGGTGTAGTGCAAAAAGTAAAGCTTATTCAAAACCACACCTGTAACAACGGGATCAGACTTTACCTTCAGAGAAATAAAATTGCACCACTCGATCACAAAGTTCGCAAACACGACGAAAACTGGATTTTCGTCGAAGCGGTGAATCTTCCTCACAGTTTTCTTGTGTTTTATTTAATTCCACATCCATTTAAATGTAAGTTTATAAAAACTAGGAGTCCTTATTTTAAATATAAGCTTTTTCTCAACACTTAAAAATTGTAGCTGCAGTTATGGACACTAGTATTTATTATTTATGATTTATAGATGAACAGTAAAGAATTTTCTTAGACTGACAATAAAAAGAATCGTTTTTAACAAATATTACAAATTTACTAAATGTTGGTAGTACTGGGGAAGAAGACACGGCCAAATATTTGCAAATGTTTCGCTGTAGTTGTCACAAATTTATCAGGACTCGAAACACGGGCTTTACCTAAAAGATATTTTCTTTTGTTAAGCATTTACTTCAAACTTTTATTACCATTAAAATTTTACTTAATTTTACTGAAGTCTTTGCTATGCGCAATAAGTAAATAATTTAACGTTTGGAAACATAGAGAGGTTCTGCAAATGTACTGAAAATTTAGCTGTAATTTTCTCATATCAGAAAAATGGGTTAAAAAATATATTTTAAACATTTTGTTTATACGTAACTTTTACCAAAAGTATTCGAGATGAAACTGAATTGTTTTTATTTTTCTTTAAGTGAAATATTTTGAAAAACATAGATCTCTAGACACAAAGAAAATTATGACACATATTTGGCTCCCAAAATCTTTATATCTTGTATCCTGACCTACGCAGGTAAATTCCTTTTACTTGAAAAGAATGAAGTCTCACAGAGATTATTAGTATTGCCGAGTTGAAAGCGTAGAAAATGAAACTTTTTTGTAATTATAGCCCATACAGTTTTAATCATAATAATATCAGGGCTTTTCAAATACCAAGGTAAGATGTCAATGTTATTCGCTTTGAACTATTCCCTAACTATGGCTACATCACATCGATAATCTCTGGACCTGCATACTCTAAAATAACCGTCGTTCATTGACTGGAATACGTCTTGTCGCTAAATATAATTGAGTTTAACAATTCTGGATCTTGATAAAGGTAGTTCAGGTCAAAAAGTATCCCTTTTTGCTTTTTCCGGTTAAATGTATGATTTTGTTCTCAGTACTTTTTCACATTTGTGGCACTGTTTTTAATTAGGCACACCTCACGGGCTATTCGCCGAGATTGTTTACCCTCGTTGAAGCAGGGAAATAATTTAAACTTTCCATTGTAAAAAAATTTGTGCCATTCTTAAAATCAACGACACACTGAGGTCAATTGAAAACTAACAAATAAGTTATCCTAGTTTTTATTGGTCAGCAGTGTACTATTGTCAAGCATGTTGTAGTTTCGTTTTAAAATACAGTGCGAGGTTAGTTGGTTGGTCTCATTTTCCTTCCCTTTCTTATTGTAGAAGTCCGCCTCCCTTTATCAGATCTAATCCAAGATGTACGTGCGGAAGAGGAATTTCGCTTTGTATAGTTCCAAACAGTATGTGTCTTCTGTACGTCAGTGCGCTGCAGTGTATAACATGTGTGAGGCTGTTTTCTTCTCCTCCCCGCAAAGCCCGCATGTTGTGAGACCGTTATGTGTTCACACTTTCTTTAAGTGTTTCCTTAGATGACAGTGCTCGGTCCTACTACTTTTACTAACTTCAGTAAATCAAAAACAATTTATTATTTGAAAAATACTCAGAACGGTCGATTTTAGTCGCCCTCTTTTCTATAAAAAAATTATTAATATAGTACAGGGTTGGTCATAAGTTCCTAGGTGATTCTAAAAGCCAATAACTTTTCTCATAGCTGATTTTTCTTTTTTTCTTTTTAGATTTAGAAACTAGAAGCTTGAGAATTTAGTCATGAAAAGGCTCACTATTCAGCAAAGAACCAAAATTATTGAACTGTATTTTGAAAATCAACGGTCAATTATTGCGACTCAGAGAGCATATCGAAGATATTTTCAAGTGAGAAATGCTCCAGCTGAGATGACTATACGCAACCTAATTACGCGTTTCCGACAACAGGGGTCGGTGGCTGAGTTGCCACGTCCTGGCAGACCACGCTCTGCATTTACAGAACAGAATATTCAGCGTGTACATGTTCAAGCAAGCGTGGAAGAAGATGCAGGAACATCAACTAGACGTCGTTCTAATGAACTGAGGGTTGAGCCGAACAACTGTCCGGCGTATTTTGAGGCTTATTTCCATATAAAATTCAACTTGTACAGCAGTTACATCCACAGGATTACCAACAAAGACTCCAGTACGCTGTCCGTTTTCAAAGGCTTTGTAGAGATGAACCTAATTTTCTGAACCGGTTGAATATAAGTGACGAAGCCCATTTCCACCTGAACGGTTTCGTGAAATGGGGAATGAAGAATCCAAGAGTTATTCACGAAAGACAATTGCATCCTATAAAATGTACCGTTTGGTGCGGAGTGACAGTCCAGGACATCATCGGACCCTATTTCTTTGAAACGGAAGACGGAACTCCTTTGACCGTAAATAGTGAACGGTATAGGGCCATGCTGGAAAATTTTGTTTGTCCAGCCTTAGAAAATAGACCAGAGATGTGGTTTCAGCAAGATGGAGCCACGTCTCATACCACCAGGCCAACAATGCAGCTTCTAACAGAATTGTTTGGTGAACGCATAATTTCAAGACGGTCCGATATTCCATATCCACCACGTTCGCCCGACTTGACACCCCTGACTTTTTTCTGTGGTGTTATTTAAAGGAGAAAGTTTACATCAATAAACCTAGAATCCGCGACCAGCTAAAGAACAACATTCGAGCGGAAATAAGGCTCTTACAGCAAGATATTTTAATTTTTGTCATGGAACATACGAGAGAAAGAGCCAGAATGTGTGAGGCTGAAAACGGAAGACATTTGAGAGAAGTTGTCTTTCGTCATTAATGGAGAACAAACTCCATTTCGTGTACTAAGTTTGTGCGAAACCGGTTTCAAAATAAAATCTCTTTAAAAAGAGTTTTGGTTTTTAAAATCACCTACGAACTTAAAGAAGAAACATTATAAATATGAAAAAAACATCGTTTATTTTTTATCTCGCTGCTCTATTAAGCAGTTATGTGCAATGCGCTTTAAAAAACGTGGGTTTTAAAAATAGTCTTAAGAAAACTCGGATTCCGATTTATTAAAATCATCGATAACATTATCTCAAATTTGAGACATTCTATATAAATGTTCTTTCATAGAAAAGAGATCAAGATTTTTCATAAAAATAACTTGTCTTTGATTCACTGATTTTTTTTCCAAATTAGGGACTCGCACTGTATACCGGATCAATTGGCATTTAAAAAATATTAAACTGCAAAGAAAGTTCCGAGTAAAAATATTTACCAATTTTTTAAAGCAGATCTGCAATTTTATAAAACTATATGCAATTTGCATTAAGCCCAAGAACTTGTCAGGTAGGTCAGGATAGTGCAAAAATCAATTTAATAATAATTGCGTTCATCCGTCTTATGATTAAATGGTGTAAAATTATATATACCTAGTGTATGAAACTTCTTAAAGACTAATAGTTTGTTTATAACCTGCCAAGTTTCGGAAAAAACACCCAAATATAATATGTTCACTCTTTAGAGGTTTTCCTTGCGGTTTTGGAGCTCAGATTTTTAAAGATGCTTCAAGAACACTAAATAATATCTTTCTGTTTCTTAGGGATTTACCTTAGTTGCGTTTAACTAGTCTTGTTCCGGTTAAGCGTTTTTAAAATAGAACAACCACAGTTTTGTCCAGATTTTTTAATTGAACAAAAACCAAGCTAGAAACCGCCCGTTCGTTCACTCAAAACACCCTTAATTAAAAATGTTTTAGTATTTTTTCAGTAACTATCACTGTTTTTAAACGCGTAGTATTCACAGGCACAGCTTTAGCACTGAAACAAATAAGTGATTGTCGCATCTGTTGGGAACTGTGAATAATAGTCTTGGTAGTGATTCATTTTAAGAGTCCCAACACCCACTTTTTTTGTGTCTAGAGGTCAAATTTGGATTACCGTGGCTATTTGTAGTTTTTCTTGTTTTATTTTCTTTTTTTTCGTTTTAGCCAGACTTAAAAGAAAAAGTAAGATAAAAACTTGAAATTAAAGGCAAAAATACCGCGCCTACTTATTTATTATTTTATAATCTTTGACAAGGCACGGGGACTTGTCCAGGAACTTAACAAAACACTTTAATTATAGAGCTTTAACATGTAAATGCTGTTCAGGTATAAGTAATTTTTTTTGTGTGATCTCGTGTAGTAAAAAGCTTTAAAGATTTGTCGTTGTTACGAGTGCAAAACGTTGAAAGGTAATCCTACTTTTATCGATAATACACACAGTTTTTTGTTACACTCAGTGACTAAAGAAACTAGTAAGCCTAGTAAAAATTAAATATATTTTATAATATGTTGCATATAGGTTTAATATTGCAAAATAAAAAATAATTAAATTTCTAAAGTTCTAGGGGGCTTTCGTGAACTTTAGCTCCATTTTTAAACAGCAATATCTTGATATAATTTTTTGTTTACCTATTTGTTACACCACAATAAAACACATAGGGTCTGAAAAAATAATTTTCCACTTACATTATCACAAAATAAAATAATTTCCTGACGTTTCTCTCCTTGAATAAGCAATGTTGCCAGATGTTTTCTAATAATTTTTAAAGACTTTTTTTTCCATTTACCGGAAATGAAGTTTTTTTACAGAAAAACTAACCAGAACTAACAAACAACAACTTCCAAACTATTACCTAGTTCTGGTTAGTTTTTCGTTAGTAGTCGTTAGGTTTTCCTCATTAAATTGTAAAATTTCTTTATCATAAATCCGCGGTCGAACAAATTAAAAAAAAGGCTGATATCTTAATTTTTTTATTATTTTTTTTAGGCAAAAATAGGGTGGACCTCACTTCCAGATTATTACCTTATTTAAAAAATTATATTTTTTTGTAATTTGTGTATTTTTATTTAATCCATAATGCTTTAAAGCTAAATTTAAATCTTTTTTTTCATCCGACAACGTCGCAAATTCTGGCGTTTTACTTAACCTAAAAACATAGTAAGGATATTTTTGCGACTTACCGTTTTTAACTACTGGTTGATAGCAGTTCTTTTCCCCACCATTTTAACCGTGTTTAACCCGCCTACCCTCGCAAAAACGAAAGGTTTACGTATGTCAACTTACTACTAATGGTTTAATACACTTTTATGTTTAAATTTAAATGTAAGGTCTTTGGAGAGTTAAGAAATAAGTCGAAAAGATAATATATAAACCAAATTTTTCATTTAATAAGATATTAGCTATTTCCAAGTCAACTATAATAAGTAAATTTTTTCTTTATGTTTGTAATAAAATTGTATTAATTCATCCATTTGGGAATTAACTAATAAACCAAAAAATCTGCAATCTAAATAATTGTTAAACCATAGCAAAAAAACATCACATAACTAAAACAATAGAAAAGCCGCGAATCCTCCATTATTTTAAATTTAAATTTGACATAACCATTATTAACGCTCCTCCTGACTAGTGGCGATAGCGGTAGATACTGGGTACAAAGTAATGACGTAGATACTGACGACAGAACACCTTCCCCTACGTTACCGCTTCTCGCGAAAATAAACCGGTATGTTAACTGTCCTAACAATGTTCAAGGCGGTATGTCGCCAAAATTTGATGAGTGTTTTTTTGACTTTTAATTTTATTTTTCTCTGCAAAAATGCATTTTTTCGGATTTTTTCTTTTTGAAATCTACTAAAAAATGTGTTCTTTTTATCTGTAATATTTATTTTTTTCAAATCGAATGGAGCTAAACGACACCGGACCCGTTCTAGGGTATTCTGTTAAACAACACGGACACCATACTATAGAGGTTATGGTTTGGCATTTGATTTGAGAATATGTCTTTAAATGCTCCAAAACCCTATTTTTCGACAAGATAATGCTCGTCCTCACATTTCTAGGCCCCATGACTACTTTAGCAACGCCCAACTTAATCTTCTTTATTGACCACCAACCTATTTTTATCCTTACTTATAGAATATTTTTGGGATTACCCCATCCTCCACAACTAAACAATTGATATCTTTATTTCTTTTATTTTATTTTCTGTTAATTTCACTGCGTGTACAAAATATTATTAAATCGATAAATTTTTACCGGGTATTGTATTTTATTTGTAATTAAGTTTTTTTATCATTAACAAAATACTACAACTACCCTAAAATCGTAAAGGTAGGAAAGATTTATATATATTTTAGTATTTGTAGACTATTTTATGCAACATACAAAGCCGTTGCAAGTTTTAGTGTATTTCCTTTTGTTTCTTCGTAATTTTTAATATTTCAGTTAAAACAAAAAACCCCTTTAATTAACCCCTATTATAATAAGGGAATATAATATATCAAGCAACAATAAGACATTTATTGATTTTGACAAATAATGTCATATTTTTTCTTTAAGAAATAATATTATGTTTTATTTTTATTGTTATCTGGGGCTCGTAGAAAAAATATTGTTCCTAACGAATGAGCAGATTTCGTTTTCCGCACCCAGGCAAATTTCATTGGACGAATTAAGTTTGTTTTACCAAATGTTACAGGAAATTTCTAATTTTAGGCCATTCCTGTTTGGTCTGGCCAAACCCGATTTCATAAACTATTAAATATTTTATTTAACTAACTAGAACTAACCTACGTTTGCCACTTGCTCAGCCTAGTAACATATACACCATTCCGACCTCTATTTGAGCATCGATTAACATTGCGGTGTTTATTTCAGAATTTCTATAATAAAAGTAATGCGCAACATTCTGACCTGCATTTAAGCACCGTTCACCATTCCGCCATCGTTTTCAGCACTACTTTTTTAGTTAATTATTTTAAATGGACCAATCAAATTTGCCTGAGTATCGAATCCTATACCACAATGTTTAAATGCTAACCGAACTCCCCTTCGTGTCGTTTGTTCAACGGCAGTCGCGTGCGGGAATATATCACTTTGGGAACTAGTTGGGAAAATAACAATTGCATTGGTTCAAAAAATCAATAACCATGGTTACAATAACAAAAAATGTATTGCATTGGTTTAAAAGGTCAGTAATCATAGTTACTAATCTGTCTGATAACATAGGTAAGAATAGAAATAACATTGGTACTCTTAAATAGACACGGCTAGCCAGGTGTAAAGTTTCTTAAGAAAAAAATAACTACCTGCTAGAGAAACTTGTATTATAAAATACCATGTTTCATATAATAGGTTTTGAATATGGGTGTTGTTCTTTTACAAGGGGGCCCTAGACAACGGTACAAGAAAGAATTTATTGGATTTTGAAACTATAATTTTTAAGCGTATTCCATCTCTAAACACCAGAACTAAAGTAATGGATAAGAATTGTAGCAATAGTGAAAAAGGAAATATTCTGCAGACATTTTTGAGAAACCTGCATGTTTTTTGTAATATTTAGTTAATCGATAAGTTTGCCAGCTCTTTTTTACCCTGTCAGGTTCAGCTTCAGCTGGAGTAACCCTTCAGAATAAGTTTCACCCTTATGACACTGTTTTCTTAACAAGCTGTGCCAGATTTGACAGCTCTAAAACTCTCAGATAAAAATAAAAAAAATATATATATATATATATATATATATATATATATATATATATATATATATATATTTTTTTATTTTCTACAGAGTGATTCATAAGGAAATGTCAATACTTAAGGTACAAAAATAAACATAAAATTCTTTACAAATATGGGTCCGCAAGGCCTTCGTTTTTGAAATACAGGGTGTAAAAGTTTTTATTTAATTTTTCTATTTTTTAAATAAAATCTATGATAATGTAAATATTGGAGTAAAAATTGGTATCCGGGGGTTTGTTAGTATGACGGATTCGAAGCTAATCTTAGTACGACTCTTACTTGTAGGAGGACACCTACACGTCTTTTTACTATTTTCAACAATCACAACTTTTTGGTACGACCCTGTATTACATTTTTAAGTAAATTAAATAATTGTTTTGTCATTTTTACGTCAAAAAGCTATACTTGCTAAAAGTTGATATGAGCAACCGTTTTCGAGATATTTGGATTTTAAAAAAATACGACGCATCTGATTTTATTATAGCAAAATTTAAAAAAAAAATCTATAATTTAAAAATATGTATTTTAATTTTCAATAAAATTATTGTTCTTAAATTATGTTTAGCAAAACATAAAAAAAATTAAAAAATATAAAAAATATTAATAAAAACTTTAATACCCTGTATATCGAAAACGAAGGACTTGCGGACCCATATTTGTATAGACTTTTATGTTTATTTTTGGACCCCAAATACGTACCTGAAGTATTGACATTTCTCATGAATCACCCTGTATATATATATATATATATATATAAAATTTATATATATATATATATATATATATATATATATATATATATATATATATATATATATATATATATATATATATATATATATATATATAATAGCTGAAATTTATATTTAAATTAATAAGCCCATTGACTATCACTTTGATTAAGGAACAAAAAATTTGTAAGAGGAATTTTATGATTGATTATGGTTCTTGGGTACCTAAATATGAACAAATTATGCTATTAAATTAGGGTTGCGTTTTTTGGATGAATTCGTGAATTGAGCAAGGTCAATTTGTCATTCTTTAAAAAATTACAAATTGTCTCGACATTTTTTTTTATAGATAATAGAATTTTCTATCGAAATGACACCTTCTGAAGGTAAAAAACCTTTTGTTGCAAAATAAATGCAAAAAAAAAACAATTAAAAAAATCAGTTATATCAGTATCGCATTTATTTTCTTGACCTTTGTCCACAACTTTTTTTTGAGGCAGGAGAGGTATACTTAGGTAATGCTTCAGAGAAAGGAAAGCTGACGTCAAAACATTATTGTATTATTTCGTTAACTTGATTGAATTTCGCAAAATTATCTATATTTTTCTAAAAATCATAGCCAGTTAAAAAATTTCACTTGACAATTTTTTTTATGCAAATATTTAAGATGCCTCTAATTAAAAAAAAAATGCAGACATTTTTGCAAAATTTAAGATTTAACGGTAAAATTTTATCAAATTCATCAAAAAATACAAATAGAGGATTGTCTTTTAAAACTGAGATTTTTTTTTTTTTTTTTAAAAATTTAATTTACCAAAATGTCCCATTGAGGCCAAGAGTATCTGGTATATATTTGATTTGGGTCCCACGTCTTACTTTTTAGATAAAAGGTTTTGAAAGTCCTGCCACTGATGTTAATTATTATATTAGTTATTGTTTTTTTTAAGTAAATTGACGATTTAATAATACATTGTCGTCGGGCAATATGAAAAAGTATCCCAAAAAGTCTCTATTATTCACGGTAATATATTTTTACTTACATATTGGGTAATATGTCCGTATTTATTTAATCCGCACACGCTGGTAGATAACCATAAAATTCCCGATTTCAACCAGGCAAAATGACAAAATTCTATTTATAGAATTGATATTTATATAAATTGGGATCATGTGAATGCGTGCCTTCCCCATCAATATTTATTTAACTATGCTGTTTATTTTCAAATATTTTTAGTATGATCAAGGTTTCTTGGAAAAAATATCAAATATTAATTTAGCACAAAACCACCAATTAAACCAATAAACCAAACTAATGTATAATTTCGATACATTCTACCTATGTATCCCTTACACTGAGTATGGGTACATCGTAAAAATTGGATCTGATTCGAATCGAATCGAACCTAATACTGTTCTCTTCGTCCTGGTTTTAATTTGATGCAGATAATTTAATCCTACATTTTTTAAATTAAACAAAGAAAAGAATGCACAATGACAAAGGCAACAAACAAATAAAAAAACGAAGATATGCTTCTAACCTTACTATTGTGTGGTATGTTTGGGTTTTTTTTAATAAAATGGATAACATTAGAAAAAAGGCTGCAGTTACTTTAATGCAAATAGATTCTAAGGAGGGAGAAAAATATTAAATATGGGATGCACGGTAACAAATGGCAGAAATATGCGTTCAAAAAAGTATAAATAAGGGACCCTCTGACATTTACATACCGGGTGTCTACTGACAAAGTTCAGAAGAGGAAACACTTGTTTGTAGATTTAGAAAAAAAAATATTGTAACAATACTTGTTTGCATTTAAACTAAACTCCTCAACAAAAAGATCGTACCATTTAATTTTTAGACCCATTTTCAAACTGCTGTAACTTTTTTAAAAATTAACTTTTTTGAATATCTAAAACAAAGTTTAAGACCGCGTTCTTTTACTTTAAGCTGTAGTGCATTTAGTTTTAGTAAGATGAATATTATCATGATATACAGGGTGATCAATAGAGTGCTGCAAAAAAACAAAAAATTCGAGTGTGTCCCATTTCAGTGGTAATTTTTTTGGTTGTTATAATATGGGCTGTTACCAAGGTCATATCAATATCTCTAGACGTTTATGCAAGTTTTTGAATTGAGGACCTCTGGCTTGCGATACACTTCTAAACGTCAAATTTTGGTAATCAATTCTTTAAAAATGGATTCTTGGAAAATGGATTGACGGATTTCAACGAGTGTTTCATATTCGGAAAGCTCAGTTCATGTAGATTTTTTATGTCCTAAGCACTTTTCGATAGGTTATAATTTTATGAGTATACGGGGCCAACAAATACCAAAAACGTAGCTGATTTAGAAATCCTAAATAAAGGGTAAATTATTGAACGCCAAAGGGACCATACGTGTGTGTTTTGTTTTAAAAATGGCCAAGTTGAAGTTTGTGTCAATATCTGGAAACGATTTCTACCGTTAATCGATTTATGCTGTTTAAGTGCCTGTAAACTTATTCAGCAAAAATGCGTCGTTATTATTGCATTAGGTCTGAATGGTAGGCATTCCAACAACGTCTAAAAGTTTTAAACATTTTTAAACATAAATTAGGGTATTTGGTGTTGTATACCATGATATACGGAGTGATCAACAAAGTGCTTTCAAATTTATTTTGGTATCCATAATTACCGCAACATTAGGTACAGAACGGCCTTGTTTGCGCAACATGTTTTAGATTAAAATTGTTAGGCTTGAAACTCTTTTTAATACATTTCGGTGTCCAAAAACTTACCACACTATATTTTTAGTTGATTTTAGCTTAGTTTTGCCATTTTCAAAAAATCAAATTACCTCAACAAAAAACAAAAAAAATGTTTACTTGATACATTGAGTTTATCTATAGCAGCGATACGTTTCTATGGCAACGATGGAATAATGTCATTGTCATAAAACAGTTTGAAAGTCAAACAAAACTTTTTGTCTTTTGTAGAGGTAATTTTACTCTTTAAACAAGGCCGTTCTGTACCTAATGTTGCGGTAATTATGGATACCATAATAAATTTAAAAGCACTTTGGTGATCACTCCGTATATCATGGTGTACAACACCAAATACCCTAATTTATGTTTAAAAATGTTTAAAACTTTAAGACGTTGTTGGAATTCCTACCATTCAGACCTAGTGCCATAATAACGACGCATTTTTGCTGAATAAGTTTACAGGCACTTAAACAGCATAAATCGATTAACGGTAGAAATCGTTTCGAGATATTGACACAAACTTCAAATAAAATATTTGGCGAATGCGCCAAATGACGCTCTACTATGTTTAAATATTGACGTACTGCGCTTGCGTCATTTTGCCATGCGCGAACGCTTACTTCTGCCATTCAAGAAAAACCTCTTTGGGCTTCTCCCCATCCCTTTTAATTTCTATGCCTTAATGACATTTTTGTACTCATTATTAAGCCAAATTTTTAATAAAAGGGTCACAAAATTTGTCGGGAATATGGTCAGCTCGATTCAAATAATCGCCTGAAATACAGGATCGATTTATTCGATTTATTAAATCGGTTTTAGTGCAACGATGTATCTTTACTTACTGACCTGTAAATAATCGGATGTCGTACACATTGTGATCATCAACAACATAATTATGGTATGGTACACTAATTACGACTTCTGCAAACCTCATTGGATGTTTTATCACTTTTTTCTACTTGTATTCTTTTTTTTTGATGTTCGCAAGGTTATGGAAATATTTGTTAATTTCCAAATTATTCATGTGTTTAAAAAACACAAAATTATACCAAGCATAAAAAACGGATCTCATGCCAAATGATCCACAGCGTAGAACTGAAAAAAAAATCCTCAAGTTCTTTGACGATTTCCAGATCATTGCTCTCGTCAGACCTAACGTTATTGACGAGGTCTGGTAGTCTAGTATGATGCGCTCTTGAAAACCTTTCTTCCTACGGCCTTCCGCATAAAATTTGTGCATGACAAGCGTAAATGAAGCTTGGCACTTTCGTCTCCCCTTGTTTTTAATCAACATTCTAGAATCTGAAAATCCATTTAGCGATGATCTGCTTATATATTATGTAGCAATCAGTCCCCCAGCGTTCCCAATAAAGTAACACAGAGCGCCACTTACACGCATCCCTTTACAGACCAACTGGAAAGGCTCTGACCTTCCTAATTTGTTCAAGCCCCCATCTGTTGTCAAGGCTGTGGTACCTTCTGCCTGTAGGAATGTTTAATTTATATAAAATTTTCCAAATGTTTAAGTTTTTTGTAATTAGTGCCAAGGCACCCACTGTACGTTAGTATTTAGGCTTTAAACCTCGATTCTCCCAAGGTTAAAAAAACGTAGAGATTTAAAGAAAATGTTAATGAATTAAAATTTTCTAATACAAATATTTTTAAAAAAATTTGCGATTTGTTAACTTTCCGTAAACACTTAATCGTAAACAGTCAAGTCATGTTTACATAAAGTTTAAAACGTGGTAACAGATAATATAGAATTTTTTAAAGTAGAAACAGAAACATCTGTGATGCCCGAGTGAACGGATATGCCGTAAAAGGTTCTTGGTTTCTATTTCAACATTTTTTGCCTCTACCTTTAGACTTGTGTAAGAAGTATGCACAAAAAATATGTAGTTAATTTTTTACAGTAAATAACTGTTAGACTGGTATTGTTAAAGGCATTATTATTTTAGCTGTAATTAAAAAATACAAATATTTAAAACATTTTTTAAATATTTTTGCGTTTATTTTTATTTAATTTGTATATTTTTCGTCGGTGTGACAAAT
Source organism: Listronotus oregonensis (assembly GCA_019359885.1). NCBI lineage: Eukaryota > Metazoa > Arthropoda > Insecta > Coleoptera > Curculionidae > Listronotus > Listronotus oregonensis. The sequence goes on from JAHBCN010003957.1 coordinate 173,901, forward strand.
AAAATTAAAATTTATAATCCCTGTCCGTATAATTATTAATTATTAATTATGTATATTGACCGTGCACATGTGGTAAAAAATAAAACATACCCAGTTTTCACCGCAATTATATTACTATGGTAAAACTGTTGGACAATATTTCCTCCTATGGATATGGGCACTGGCAACAACGCAATGGTCATATAACTTTTTAAGACAGATCGATTACGAATACAATACGAATTTTTACAAAAACATTAAAAATTTAATTTTTTAAATAAATAATTTAAAAATCGTATTAAGCCCAACGCTTTTTTCCTATTTTTTTTAAACGGGCTTTATAGTTCCACCTACCAACTACCTAGTTCTCTAGGTAGGAATAACTATTATTTACCGTTAAATATAGTACTTTTTCCAAAAAAAAATTTAGTAAATTGGCATGCTTATATATTTTTAAAACCTTTTTAATACAAATTTTCCATTATTCTCTTTTTTTCAAAACGAATTCTAATTTTAGCGTTTAGCTACATAGATTTGCCGCTTATTACAGATCGATGCTATTCGGGCATCAAAACAAATATTTTCGATATCTTACTATTGAAACTTTTACCGTCAGATGGATGGGCTTGGCGTAAGTTCTAGCACGTATACCCTGTGGCTAACCCTACTTCTGTATCTATCTCTTTTGCCCTTATACTGTACTACCCGACCTGTGGTGCTGATGGTCGATAGAATGACCTATGAAAAGAACACCGAGTCTGTGTATTCTAAGACGTCGTTGAATTTTAAGTGCCGTTTTTTAGGGTGGAGTCAAGTTTAGTTCGCTATATTTACAATATACGGTATCATCCAGATTAAGGGCAGCCATTAGAAACTGTTATAAATTAAAATACAAAGTTGCTTAAATTAGCAAACTTGTAGAATTTTTACGCTCTTTAAGATTGGGGACGCAAAAAACAATTAACAATTGTGTTTTCTAGTTTCATAGTAAAATAGCAGTTTTGTATATTTTCTCACCAATAAAAAAATGTTTAAAAAAATACTATATATGGTATGTTATCTTTAATAGTTTCGGAAATATAGTCATTGGCATAATATAAGTTTGATATTAAAATAGCATTTTTTAATGAGCACCCTTTATTTATTTTAAATGGTACACTTATCAGCTCTATCTTTATTAATTTCGGAAATACAGTAAAATCCGGTGCGCTTGCGTCATTAAAGGGGCCATAAAAATTACGTCGTTATATGCGGAGGACGCTATATCCGCATCATCCTAGAAACACTTTTTTACAAATATTACAACATAAACACATAGTTACTTTAAACTATCTTGCATTTAGAACAAAAACCAAGCATGGGCTGCTTGCAAATATTAATATAACGCGCGTGCGTTATAGTAATATTTGCTACTAATTTGCTAATTTAAACATATTTTGACAAATGACAATGTTACTAATGGAGCACACTTTATTAAGATAACTCTGTATATGGCAATCACATTTATTTTCCTTTTCCATCTACTTGCGTTCGTGAGACTTTTACAACTTTCCGGCGTAAATCTTTAGTGGCCTCCTAGAACTTCAAACTTTTTCCCTGACTTATACGAGGTGTGTTTGGAAAATAACGGGAATTTTTGTTTTAAAAAAAATTATTTATTCGTCCACATTAATGGTGTCGCCTTCAAAATAATCCCCATTAGATATTGTGCCAGCGCTTCTTCCAATCCTCGAAACACTTATCAAACTCGATCTTTGGGATAGCGTTTAGCTCTTTTAGCGATGCGCTTATAATGTCATCTATGCTTGTAAAACGACGATCCTTTAAGGTTCTCTTTATTTTTGGAAATAGGAAAAAGTCACATGAAGCCATGTATGACAAATAAGGAGGCTTGGACATCGTTACAGTATTGTTTTTGGCCAAAAATTCGCGAACAACAAATGAACTGTGAGCAGGTGCATTATCATGGTGCAAAAGCCATATTTTTTTTGTATAAATCCGGGCGTTTTTTTTCAGATTATGTACTTCACGCAAACGGCGTTAAACTTGTAGTTAGTACTCCTTATTGACCGTTTGACCTCGTGGCGAGAATTCATGATGCACTATGCCATTAAAATTTAAAAATACAGTTGAGCATAAGCACGTTTGACCGCACTTGTCAAGCCTTTTTTGGTCTTGGCGAGCCAGAATGCCTCCACACGTTTTCATCCACGACGCCATTTAGTGACTCCTAAGTAACTTCCACTCGCTGCTGTTTTTGTTTAAAATTCAAGAATTTTGGAACAAAAACACTTTTTCCACGTTTTTATCGGTTCGTGATAGGGATGCGCGATGTTTATCGATGGTCTAAAAACATCGATGGTTGGTTGATCAATGATCGATGTTTTGCCATCGATGGTCGGTTATCGAAAACATCGATGATAACATCGATGTTGCCTTCTAACATTGATATTTTTTGAAAAGATAAAAAAGTAATAATGTTTTAAAAACAAGCGATCTTCAGGATATACTAAATTTTTTTATGATTTTTCTTTGTTACCTAAAGTTTGGTAAAGACATAAAGGATTTGCCCATTTATTTATAAATAAATATTAATTAAGTGTTATATAAGATTCAAGAAGTCTTTTTTAAAAAAGTACAATTTTAAACATACGTTTAAAACTGCTTTAAGCGAACTGAATCTCGCACTTTATTTATACATACTACCTGCAATTTTGTATAAAAACTAAGACCTATATTATTAGAATTAATATTATTAGACAAAATTAATATAATTAATATTATTGAATTTTATTATGTAATTAATTAATTTAATTTAATATTATTATTTATTAGACAAAAATAAGTAGCCACCCCTGATAATGAATCTTTCTTAATTCCGAGGCCTTTGTTAACATCTCATACTTTTTTACATCTTATTTCATTTTTTACGCAAAATTTGATACAAATTCTTTGATCCATTTCTTTTAACAAGCTAAAATCGCCGGGCTTATAAAAACTTATCTAACCTTAGCGGCTGCCACAGACAAAGTAAACAATAAATATAGATGCAAATTTTATCATACTTCAGGGGCATGTATACCAATTAATTTAAAAAATTGACAATCGGACTTTCCAAATCCGCAAAATTTAAAAATTCCAATTATATTCTGAACACACTTTGTACTTGAGCAAAGAATTAGGTGATATCAGAGCCCGTTTACTTGCTGTGTATTTTAGTACTGTATTAAAAATACCAAGCGTCCATAAATTTTTAATAAAATTTCTTTTACATTATTTTTTTTTAATAGGTATATAATTATGAAAAGTGAGAATTACAAAACCATTTTTCTTTTCGATTTCTCCATTCCTGGCCCCACAGGAGGTAAAACGACCTGTCAGATTAATAAATTTGATGTTTATATTTCGGAAATAGAAACGAAACAATAATAATTCAACAACTTTAATACCGTAAGTTCCTATTTAAATAAACATTCAGGATGTACTGATTTCGTCACAAATGGTAAACTTCCTTTCCTCCTATTAAGGTAGTACTTATAAACTATTGTCTTATTGAACGCAATCTGCTTGATTAATTGATTTTCAAGGTTCTCGAAGGGATATAAAATTATTTTGTTTATAAGATCTTTACGTTGCGTAAATATTGAAGAAATTGCGTTTGCTTCTTATCAGATATAGTCTCCATAACATGGAAGTTTTTATTGTTATCATAATATTGCGATTTTGTAATAAACTTATTTTTACTTTTTTTTATCTTTAGACAGTCCACGAAGGCTGAGCTGAGTACTAATGTACCGTGGGTGTCGTAAGTGTGGTAAGAGAGAATTTGTTCACTCGCGACAGATTCCCTACAGCCCGGCGATGGGCAAGAGAAGAAAACCTTTCTGTAAGCGTGGCATCATTAATAAGACGAACAGCTCTTCTTTGAATGAAATCAAGAATGCTAAGAGTTGTAGGAGACGCTATTCCCCAGACCTGAGAACAATATTCTAAAAAGGGTCTGATTTGGGATACATACAGAATATGTAGATTGGAAGAAGATAAATACTTTCTGGCTTGAAAGAGGAATCCAAGCTTTTTTGAAGCTGCTGACATTATGGATGTAATGTGTATGTACCAATTAAGGTGATTCTTAAATGAAACAACCACAGGATTAAATTACACTTTGTTTTGCAAAACTTGGCCGTTCATATGTAACGGATGAGCTTTGGCAGACTTTTTTGGCGACAGCTAACATGACTGTGTTTTGAAGGCATTAAACTGAACAAGATTTTTGGCGCCCCAATCCAAGATGTTTACGTTCTTGTTAAAGAGACATCTGCATTGACCTACGCTTGGTTTCCAAATCAGGCCTATTGACTGGCATGAGAAATTAAATATTAAATGGAGGGTCCTATCTTTGGCAGAACTATGAATGGGATTGATTGTGAAACAGAGTGGGTGTCAGTACTGAGCTTTGGGGCACTCCAGCATTAGTAGCTGGAAGAATGACTATGGTAGAAGCTGGAATAATGACCATTTACAATAACTGATATACTTTGATTAAAGAGGAAACTGAAAAGCCAAAAACAAAGCTTAGGTGGATGAAAGGAGAAAGGAAGTTTGTTAAGGACCCCATCATGTCAGACTTGATCAAAAGCTTTGGATATATTAAGAGCAACGATCTGGGATTTACTAAGAAATTCAAGGGACTTGTTCTAGTTGTGTGAGACAAAGGAAAAAAGATAAGCTGTGGATCTTCTGTGACGGAATCCATACTGTCTGTCATGTAAAATTTTGTTTTTCCAAATACTTTAAATACTTTTCAATTATTTAACCATCTACGATAGAATCGGAAACTCAAATTAAGGAGTGACCATGTAGCTGTAAAAGACTATCAGCCCCTCTCCCCTCTTCCCAATCAGCGCATATTTTAAACGCTATGAACAGCGATGACATAGGTTTTATTCGTTAGTATAATATATAAATAACACTATACCGTTAATAGGGATTTTACTGTCATCTTAAAATTCCGAAAAAGTGTTATACAGGGTATTACAAAATATGTTTTATCCAGTTTTTTGAACGGTTCTGAATTTTTCTTTCTTTCGCCCTGTATTTCTAAGAAGGTCATACAACTGTATAAGACTCCAAAATTAAAAATGAGGTTAAGTAGTAAGGGCATTACAGGTAATTCAAATTTTAGCCCATCCAAATAAAACTCTTTGTATCGTTGTTAGCAACCCGTTAAATAATATTTTAATAGGTGATTCAAACTGGCCCTAAGGCAGACGTGCGTGCTTATATAGAATAGGAAAGAAGCTCCAAAAATTGGTTGGGTTATGTCGTACTGTATATGTCAGGGGCATACGGTATTAGACTTATTTAGGGCTCAAAATTAAAAAAAATATCAATTGCGACAACCGAATTTTATTTATTATACTACAAAAGTAAATTAGGATTCAATTTAAACATAATATGTAAGTCATACATTCATTATTTCGAAAGAAAATGGCATAAAAAGTATTTGATAATCTAACAAACATTTTAATTAATTTCAGTTTTTTTTTAATAATGTTGTTCACGGTCTGTGAAGTTGTTAAATCTTTGGTCGGGCGCCAAAATATGCGCCTTGACCCGCAGCGGGCCATGCAGAATTTATAGCCAATCAAGTATTTTGTTTATTTATAAGTCAATAAAAAAGGCTACTAACACCGACCGTAAATATCTCAAAATCCATAAATTCCTAAAGTGTGCAATAATTATAAAAGTATTCAGTGGCGTACAAAGAGGGGCAGTATCTCTGTAATTTCGTTAAAAAGTACACTTTTTTAGTTATAATTAGGAATTAATTAAGGTTTTATTAAGAATATACAGACATACAAAAACATAGCTCTGATAGCGCTTTTTTTTATCTTGGGACAGTCCACGAAGGCTGATGCCTAAGTACTAACGTACCGTGGGTGTCTTAAGTGTGGTGAGAGGGAGTTTGTTCACACGGGACTCTAATATTTGGAGATTGGGCGGAGAAGGAAAAACTTCTGCGGGCAGCAGGTTCCATAGTCTTGACACTCCAGGGATGAAGGAACGAAGAAAGCGGGTAGTTCGGGCCTCTAACTGAACTGTAAAAGGATGCATAAAAGTTGCACTACGTGTTGCTCTGTTGGGAGCTGCCAGAGGGGAATTAACTGGCCAACCCCATGAACAAGTGTGAAAATAACTATTGGCGACAGATCCCCTACAGCTCGACGGTGGGCAAGAGAAGGAAGGCTTTCTGTGAGCGTGGGATCATTAATAAGACGCGGCTCTTTTTGAATGGAGTCCAAAATGCTTAGTGTTGTAGGGAACGCCATTCCTCAGACATGAGAACAATATTCTAAAGAGGGTCTGATTTGGGATACATACAGAGTATATAAATTGGAAGAAGAGAAATACTTTCTGGCTCGAAAGAGGAATCCAAGCTTTTTTGAAGCTGCCGAGGCTATGGATGTAATGTGTTTGTGAAGTTATTCTCAAAAGTAACGCCCACAAGGTAAAACGACTCTTTGTTCTGCAGAACATGGCCGCTCATATGTAACGGATGAACAGAAGACTTTTTTCGCGACAGCGAACATGACTGTGTTTTCGAAGCATTAAACTAAGCCAGATTTTTGGCGCCCCAATCCAAGATAAGAATAAGGTCTTGTGAAAGAGGTATCTGCATTGACCTGCGCTTGTTTTCCAAATTAGAATTACATGATGGCTTAAGAAATTGAATACTAGAGTGGAGCAAAACTGTGACTGGGATTAATTGTGGAAGAAAGAAGATCGTTAATGTGTAGAAGAAACAGCTTGGGTGCCAGCACTGAGCTCTGAGGCACCCCAGCATTAATTTAGTAGATGCTGGAAGAATGACCATCTATAGTAACCGATATACGTCGCGTCGATTAGAAAGGAAACTGGAGAGCCAAGAGCAAAACTTAGGTGGAAGACCGTAAGAAGAAAATTTGTTAAGAAGCCCATCATGCCAGATACCTGATCGAAAACTTTGAATATGTCAAGAGCAACGATCTGGGATTCACCAAGAAACTCAAGAGACTTGTTCCACTTGTGTGAGAGAAAGGAAAGAAAATCAGCTGTGGATCTTCTGTGACGTAATCCATAAGTGTCTATCATGTAAGATCTTGTGTTTTTCCAGATACTTTAAGATTTGGGAATTAATGAATTTTTCCATTACTTCAAACAACAGAAAAAGAGATATAGGTCTATAGTTAGAATGGAAGTTTGCATCCTTTTTGCAGGACTGTCAATTGAAAATGCCCGTGTCGTAAGAGATTCGAAAGAGGCGAGTTAGGATGGGTGCAAGCTCGGAGACATTTTTTAAGACGATTGCTGGTATGCCATTCAGCCCAGACGATTTTAGTATTAGTTTAGTTTTATTAGATTTGTTTAGTATTAGTATGATATTTCGCAGTAGTAAAGAATCTCTTCTTCAGCATATAGCGGTCTGTTCTTCAATCTCGAATACAGTGTCGAATACCGCTTAAAAATTATACACATCGAAAATTTGATTCTCAAATGTCATTTTCGACATATTCTATTCAACATTTTTGCGAGTGGGTAGGACACATTCAAGAAATGAATTTTCTATATTTAGATTTATTTCATTATTTCGCAATAGTTTCCAGCTTTCTCGGCTAGAACTTTGTTAAAAGCAATATTACTTTACTTCTTTTCCCCGTAAGAGATTTTCGACTTTGGCCAACTCCACTAGTTTATCTTTCTGAGCTTTACTATAATATTGTAGTTTTTTTTTTATAAAAGTACGTTCATTCTTCTTTTTTAAAAATAACACTCTATTTTAAAATACTCATTCACGAAATCTCATTTGAAATTTTATAGGTTATGTTCACTACTTGCTTTTTTAAGAACTTTTCACCGTTTAATGAACCACATTTCCACTGTTGCCAATTTTAACATTAGACAAAACGGGTAATCGAGACTCATTTGCGGCATTTTTTGGTTTAGACTGGAGAAATGACCTCCTGGCTTTATTTTTTATGCATTTAAAAACTGTTTATTTTCTAACATGCCAAAAAGAAATAAAGGGCTATAAAATACGTATAAGATAATAAAATTGATACGTCAAGCAAATTTCATATCTAGGTAGTAAAAAACTAGCTTATTGTAGAATATTCTGTCCTTTACTTCCCTTGATTAGTATATTTTAAAATTCCACGTTTTATAAATTCCTAATCGACGGTATGTATTTCGAATGAAACTAGAATCAATATAAACCCATCTGAATATTTTAAAGCATTATTGATCAGTGTCCAAAAATACTTCATGTCCCTACAGATTCCGTAATTTACAACGAAGCTGAGTTTTTCTTTACAAATTGTGATTTTTATATTTTCATCGCATGATGGAAAACACTGTAATCGTAGTCTCTAGGGTTTAAAAAGAAACAAAAATTGTAATACATTTTGTCCTGATTTTAAACCGACTGCTGTAACTTCAAGACTACTACTAACATCAAAAAAAATTCTACACGAAAGGTTTCATTATTTTTCCCCCTATCAAAACTTAGAAACTACATAAAGGTATGATATTTGGTATTTAAATTTACCTAAGTATTCTAATAATCTGTAAAAAATTGAAAAAGTCATGCCCAGATGTTTACCAGATATTCCATTTTGAAAATCGCCCATTTTACTACTGACTCATCAGAATTATGGTGCATTCCATAGGAACTATAACCTTAAAATTTGGAATATAATTAGAAAGGAAAAATTCTGTAAGCTGCACATTTTTACTTGGAACGCCCCGAAATAGGGGCGGTAACATCGTACATTTAGGGGGTAGTTTAGAACTTTGCAATCTGTTTGAACCTGAGTTTCTGAGGTCATAATTGTCTTAGAATTTAAAATGTAGGCAGAATTTCATTTACTAAACAAAGAAATTAAGGTACATTAAAATAAGCAATTTTTGTACTTCATACTTAGTCTAAAGATAAGGTTTATAGAACTAACTTTAGTAACTTGGCCCCTTAATTTTACATAAGCGTTTTTGGTGGAATTTATTTACAGAATACTTGATTAAAGTTTATTAGTATCTGAACTGCTTTAATTTAAGAAGTATTTTATAGATAAACATAATATTTTGCATATACAGCATAGTAAGAAAAAAGTTATTTTCCAATTCTAAACTTTTAACCGTTTAAAAGAAATTTATTTAATTTCCTGATTGGCAATAAATAATTTTTTTCACGCTACTAACATTTGATTTGTTAAATTTGTGACATTTTAATGACAGACATTCTTCTTTTCGCAAGTATAAGGTCCATTTATCTAGTTAGTCTTGTTTTGTGTTGTCAAAGTTTTCGGGCGTCTGTGTAGGGCTTTTCAACCAATTTCCCAAACTTTTTAGGGCTTTTCGACCATTTTCCTTAACTTTTACACCAAATAGATTTCTGATAAAGTGAATGTGCTGAGGTTATTAAAAAGCAAATCGATGACATTTAAAAACATAATATAAACTACTCCGTCAGGTCAACTTAAAAACAAATTGTACCGGATCCTGTTTGCTAAAACATTTCTTTTCCTAACTACTCGATTTGTGGTTATTTTATGTAAAATTTATAAAACAAGAATTATGTCTTTTTTATTTGTTAAAAATAGTATAGTCCTACGCCAATCCTAACGATATTCTCGTATAAATACATGGCTGACGTAAGTAAGCAAGGTATACAGAGCCTAGATCTAGATTTTTATAAAACCTGTGTCCAATATGTGTACCGGGTGTCCAAATAAGAAAGGACGCCGGCTGTATCTCGGAAAATGTTTATCGCACAGCGTTGGGGAAAAAATATTTTTAGTATAAGTGGTCAAGAGAAACAGCTGGAAATTATTTTCAAGTGTCTAAAATGGCCGCTAGGGGGAGTAACTGCAATCTTGAATCTAAAAAAGTGATGTTTCTGTGAATTTTGCAATATTAGCCTAACAAAAAAATACCTGATATTTAAAGTCAAGCATAATTTCAACCTTTTTTCCGACGATCTCTACAAATAAAGTAGTGGAGGTATTTAAGGGTTTTCGTAAAAAACACTCTGTATCTTCAAATCGGCTAAGCTGATTTTAACAAGCTTTGGATAGGTGAAAAGAGCTATTCTTGGGCTATAATTTTTATAATATTTAAAGTTTTGCTAGTTTCACATGTCGCCGCTAGAGGGCTTTTTTCAACATTCCGACAGAAATGGTAATTTTCTCAAAAAAATTAAATACATTGGTATGATTTTTTTTCATATAAAAGTAGCTAAATGATGCTTAAACAAGCTCGCGAAAACCATATCTCGATATCTTGTTCTTTGTCAATATCTCAAAAACTATAAAAACTACAAAAATTTTATATGACATAAATTATGTATTTTTACGGAACCTTAATTTAGGTTATATAATCTTTTCGCCTTAATGCAATACTTTACAAGTTATAATCAATAAATCAAATTTTTAAATTTTTTTAAGGTATACCTTCTGAAATAAGATATTTTTGTTATAACTCGTAAAGTAATGCATTTAGACGAAAATATTATATAACCTAACTTAAAGGTTCCGTAAAAATACATAATTAATGTCCTATAAAATTTCTTGTAGGTTTTATAGTTTTTGAGATATTGACGTATAAAATTTTCTTTGGCCAAAAATATATATATATTGATCATTGCTTTGGCCTAAATTTTAGGTAAGGAACAAGATATCGAGATACGGTTTTCAGTGAGCTTGTTAAGGCGTAACTAACAAAACAAATATTATAACATTTATAGCCCAAGAAAATCTCTTGTCAACTAGCCTAAGCTTGTTAAAATCGGCGTTTTAAAGATACAAAGTGTTTTTTTACGGAAACCTTTAAATACCCTCCACCACTTTATTTTTTGAGATACAGCAAAAATCGTCAAACAAAAAAGGTTCAAATTATGCTCGACTTTAAAGATCAGGTATTTTTTTGTTAGGTTAATATATCAAAATTCACAGAAACATCACTTTTTTAGATTCAAGATTGCAGTTACGCCCCCTAGCGGCCATTTCAGAAAATTTCCAGCTTTTTCTCTTGACCACTTTTACTAAAAATATTTTTCCCCAACGCTGTGCGATAAACATTTTCTGAGATACAGCCGGCGTCCTATCTTATTTGGACACCCAGTACATATGGCAAAGATTTTAAACTGCATGTGTCCATATATTGTACACATGGCTGTTTTAACTAACGGTAAACCGTGTCCTTAAAAGTTATGAATCGGGAAAAAAATTAAAAATATACATATTTTGCCACTAACTCCCTAAAGTAATTGATAATGAAATATGTATAGAAAATGGCCTAAAGAAAATTTTTCTTGGGTGACTTACTCTTTATTTTCCCTAAGAGAAAACTATGACACAAAAAGCAAACTTCACTTAAGCCAGTAACTTACTAAATTTATTAATTAAATACTAGTAATGTTAGGTGTTTAATAATATTTATAGTTTATTTTATAACTTTTTTTGCCGAGCTTTTATTTTAAATATTTTCTGTCCCCCAAAATTTTTAAATGTCCGGTAAAAAAAATTATCATTTACGCGAATTATGTAGTCACTTAACACGACGATGCTTCTGAAAGCTCACTTAAAAAACAACTGACGATCAAAACAATATGTCGCCTGTAAATGTGTGCCAAGTGTTGGGAACCTAATAAATAAAAAATAATTGAATATTTTATTATTTCTGAATTAAACGACATGTTTGACGATGGAAGAATCCTGTAGTCTATAAAATTAAAATAAAATTACGTTGTTGATCGCGAAAATTAAGGGTGACCTGAAAAACGCGAAAAATATTTTGGGAATTGGCAGAAAGTAGAGTGAACTTGTCAATTTTTATTGCTCTTTTGCTTACTTAATAGCTGACAAACTCCCTATTTTTTAGAGTAAGGTGCTGTGAAATATATATTTAAAAAAAAACTCTTAAAACTTTCCTAAAGACTAAGAGAAATTTTGTGTATTAAATCTGACCATAAGCATAAATGAAAAAAGGGCTAACTTTTGATATCCAACTTTATTTTTCCATAAAAATAATGGAAATAGGTAGTAGTTATGTTTTTTTAACCTAAGAGGACACCTACACAAGATTGGCTCATACTATGGGGACCCAAGTTGCAGAATGTGCGACGAGGGGGAAGAAACAGCCTACCATATCCTGTGCGAATGTAAAGCATTGAATCACAAAGGACAGGAATTATTTGGGCAACCGGAAATGAGCCCACAGGTCCACCAACCAGTCTCGGAGTTATACAGACTTGTAGAAGGAACAAGACTAATGGGAGGATTGGTTGCTATAAAAGATAATGGGAGATTAGGCACAAAAAGCACAAGAAGCTGCGCTGCCTCCGGTAGTAAATCAAGACGGCTCCCAGATAAGAAGAAGAAGAAGTAGATATTTTTGTATGAGGTTGTCTAAAAGGTGCCGTGAAATGCAATATCTGCCTGTTTCTGTACATGAACATCATTGAGGGAACTGAGAAAAAAAATGATAAAGATAAAAGACCCACATGAAATATTATTAACCCCCTCCACATGTTAAGTAAAACCGGATATACAGGGTGGCCGTCCATATTTTGACCCATTTTGATCGCGAATAACTTTTGAACAAATAAAGATATCAAGATGCGGTTTTCGCAAATATACTTATATTTCTTTAAAGTTTATTCTCGTATCTTTACCATTTTTATGTGACATTCCATTAGCTCAAAAACAAAATGGCCGATTTTCCGATATAGGACAACTTTGTTATTTTAAATAGAACACCCTGTATATGTTTCAATATTTTTAAAATTTAATCTTTCCCCTTTAAAAAAATGTAACACAAGCTATGGTTATCTTAAAAAATAACGCATTTATTGACCTCCAAAGAATTGACTGTATGTCGAATAGGAATATTATTTTAAAAGGATTTTTGAAAAGTCGCCTGTGGAAACAAAGTTATCTCGTTTCCATAACAGCAACAAGCCTCATTGTCAGCCATTGTTGGTCATTTTTGACAAGTTATTTTAATTAGGAAGCGCAAAATGTTCTCGTTAAGCGAAAAAGGAAAATGTGTTATTATGTTTGCCGAAACCAAATCAGTAAAAGAAACCCAGCGAAGATTTAGAAACATGTTTAATAAAGCTCCACCCACAAAAAATTCAATTAAAATCTGGTACAGAAAATTCTGGAGTACAGGATCTTTAGCCCGTAAAAAGAAATTAGTAAACAATGAGAATTTGCTAAATAAAACGTTACAAATTCTGGAGATAACTCAGGAAGATCCAACATTGTCAACAAGAAAAATCTCAAGTTCAGTCCATATTCCTAAAACTACAGTACAAGAAATCATGAAAAAAGAACTTAAATTAAAGCCATACAAAATTCAAATGTTACAAGAAATAAAAGAAACTGATTTTCCACAAAGGGTGGAATTTTGCCAGAGAATTCAAAATTTAGTAAGGAACAATATACATTTTTTGGATAGACTAATAATGTCAGACGAAGCCACATTTCACCTCAATGGAAAAGTAAATAAGCATAACTGCAGGTTTTGGGCAACAGAAAATCCTCGACAATATAACGAACACGTTAGAGATTCGCCAAAAGTCACAGTCTGGTGTGGTATGTCAAAGCAAAAAATTTATGGGCCATTTTTTTCATGAACCAACTGTAACCTCTTGGACTTACGTTGATATGCTGGAAATATTTTTTTATCCCCAATTGCAAGAAGAAAATCTATTGAATTTCGTCTATTTTCAACAAGATGGGGCTACACCACATTATGCTAACATTACCAAGGATTCACTGACCAACGTTTTTGGAAACCGGTGGATTGGAAGAGGAGGCCCTATTTCCTGGCCACCTCGTTCACCAGATTTGACTGTTCCAGATTTTTTTCTGTGGGGATATGTGAAAGAGAGGTGTTATAGTCCACTTCCCCAAAATTTAGAGCAATTAAAAATTAATATCCGAAACATAATAGAAAATATTCCTGAAGAATTTTTAGTCAATAGTTTTAATAAGTTTTTTTCGAATTTAAATAAGTGCGTCGAAGTCGGCGGAAGGCATTTTCAACATTTACAGTAGTTTTTTAAAAAGTAATGTAACCTTATTGTAACTATTATTTTGTGAATAACCTAAACCTTTGGCGATCCTTTTTTTTTGTAACATATGAAGCAAATTTTAATTGTTAAATAATATTGTTGGTCGACATGCAGTCAATTTTTCGAAGGTCAATAAATACGTTGTTTTTTGAGATAACCATAGCTTGTGTTACATTTTTTAAAGGGGAAAGATTAAATTTTGAAAATATAGAAACATATACAGGGTGTTCCATTTAAAATAACATAGTTGTCCTATAATGGAAAATCGGCCATTTTGTTTTTGAGCTAATGGAATGTCACAATAAAATCGTGAAGGTACGAGAATAAACTTTAAAGAAATATAAGTGCATCTTCAAAAACCGCATCTTGATACCTTTATTTGTTCCAAAGTTATTCTCGATTAAAATGGGTCAAAATATGGCCGGCCACCCTGTATCAAAGAAATATATAGTCGGATAACCTATTACTTATGTTTTACAAAGTGTTTCATAGTTGTTTCGATAGAATAGATGAGTAAGTATTAACTGATTGCCTGACCTACCAGGGTACCTACTGCGCATACAGAACGTCCGCGCAACTTTTATTTTCATGATTACAAAATGAAACCCGAAAAAAGTAATTAACGTTATGCAAATAATTTTTAATTTATATAATTATGACGATATAAAAATTTTAGCGTGAATCAAGCACTTTTTTTATTTTAAGAAATACAAATTTGTGGTGGCTTAGTTTAAAATTAACCAACCCCTTAAAAGTGATTGCCTTTTTTGATGAATTTTAAACCAACTTAACTTTCGAACGATATTTGTTGGCTTTTGAATCAAATACCTTTTTTGTTAAAACTTTTTTTTCACACTTTTTATGTATGCGTAGTACATGGTGTACCCAGGTAGGTTAGGCAATAGGTCGATTACTTACTGATCTATCTTATTTAGACAACTATGTGAAATTTCTGCCTAAATCAAACACTTTATGAAGCATGTGTCATGAGCTCTTGTACTAATGATTTGTTTATTCCTCGATGTCAAAATCCTTAAAAATGGGATACATTTTAACGTATTCCAATTATTTTCCCTAATATTCTTATAAGCTTTTTTTTTCACTTCTATAGGCCCGAAAACAAAATTATTTAAATACTGATTTTTTTACATATTTTAGAGATCTCAAGTTTTTTAACAATCGTAATGCATTTTGCGATTTCTCACCAGAAAATTTAACAGGACCATTGAACATATTTTTTAATTGGCAAAAAATAACCCTTTACAACTAAATAACATTCCTGTCAAATATATTTTTAATAGCTCTTTTACTAATGATTTGTTTATTCCTTGATGTCAAAATCCTTAAAAATGGGATACATCTTAACGTATTCCAATTATTTTCCCCAATATTCTTATAAGCTTTTTTTCAACTCCTTAAGGCCCGGACACCAAATTATTTAAATACTGATTTTTTTACACATTTTAGAGATCCCAAGCTTTTTAACAATCGTTATGTATTTTGCGATTTCTCACCAGAAAATTTAACAGGACCCTTGCACATATTTTTTAATTGGCAAAAAATTACCTTTTACAACTAAATAACATTCCTGTCAAATATATTTTTAATACGAAATTTATAAAGTGTCAAGCAATTAATAGTCAAATATAAAACTTTCCCGCGAAAACGATATCCACGTCATAACACGCTAACCAAACATATTGACAAGCCTGAACGACGGAGGCCACCGGGGCTAAGTTCCAATATTACAGATCGGATAAAAGCGGAGTAAATAAAATACGAAGCGGAGCTAATCAGTATATTGAAACACTTTTGATTTTCAATCAGTGAATAAGTGCAATTTTGATTTGTTTATTTAAAAAGTAGAATACTTTAATCCATTCATTTTCGTTTGACAATAATACATCAACAAAAAACGTATTGCATTGGTTCAAAAAGGTTATGTTTACTTACCAGGTGGTTTTCTCAAACGATGGTGAACAGTTTTTAGAGCGTCAACCTGTTTTTTGTGAAATGAATTGTAGTATAGTATTTTTCAAGATATAAGAAAATGACTGGACATATCGATTATCTCCGACTGCAATAAAAATCCTCGAAAGTGATCCTTTATGGCCATGCCAACAGAGGTAAGAATAGTTCAGGTCCGCACTTTACCCTATACGTTTAGATATAACCTGGGGCAAATAGGACATCATGAATACTTATCTATTATTCCAGTCAGGTAGAAATACGACCCTGTACGGTCGGGTGCGATAATTAGGTCAACCTACCCTAATAGTAGCATAGAATTTTAATTTCGAGGGTTTTTACTGCACTTAGAAGCAGTTGAGACTTTTAGTCATTTTCTTATATCTTCAAAATACTATAATTGCGATGGATTTTAACGGTACAATTACCCTTTACATTTATTATGTTGCATATTTAATTGACATTAAACCGGTTTATCTTAAATTGGAGTAAAGGAACGCGATGGATTTTCTATTTTTGCTTTGAATGGAATAATTTAACAAAGAAAAAAACTAACATTGGAACTCCACAACACTTGTGTCGTCAAACGACGTTTTGGTCTGAAGATAAATTTATCAGAATAAAAGAACTCGATGGAGTTGCTCTGAATAGAGTAAATTAACAAAGTAAAACAAAACTAATATTAAAACACGACAAATTTAAAGAGCCAGACGTGAACTTTAAATCCTAATTACACCGAAACTAATTTTGTCTAAGAAAAGACATTTGGAAGCAAAGAAATAGTTTTGACGTGTTTTTAGATTAAAATAAATTTAATGCAAACTTTTCCCTTAATTCAACTTGTCTCTACGAACAATACATGCAAATTTATGAGCGAATCTAATTTAAGAAAATGCTTTCTTACGATTTTTTTTTCATATTTTGGTTATTTTACAAATGTTCCGAACTTTTTCGGGAGGAAGCATATCTTGATTTTTGTTATCTACAGTTTCCTGAAGGGTTTTTAGCAAAAACATGCGTGCAACCTTGTACATCCACCAAAAAGCTAAGGCTCGGTCTATACAGTTCAAATACCGAATTGCTTGCATTAACATGCATACACTCGATAGTCAATGCAATTGTTAATGCAAAATATATCGATTTATGATCAAAGTTGGTTACAACCACTATCAAAAATTTAGCGACTAATAGTAAACAAATATTATGTATGTTAATATTAGAGAAACTATTTAATTAAATTTTATCTTTTCATTATGAACAACGAAAATAGGAACACTAATTTTGTGCAAAGCAACATCAGGCCCAGGTACTTATAAGAATACAGACTTTTTACACTAGTGACTACAATTGTTTTCCAGATATGGACATCCGCCAAATTTGTTTGAACTTGACTTTTTGAAACAGATCGACTCAAAGCATCGTTTAATGCGCGGTTCTACATTAATGTTATGTGTTGCCATATTATTATGTAGCCTTTCCAAAGGAGTATAATGGCGGCAACCTTATTAAATTTTGGTCGCTTTAATAATACGAACTTTTAATCATAAGGGGATTTTTTAAAATAAAGAATATACTGTTTATATGTTCTCATAAACAATAATGCACATTCCTGGATTTTTTAAATACATACATAAAGCGCAAATCGTGATTTGTTTACTGTAAACCGCTTTGAATCGAAATGTAATAATTGAGTCAAACCAGAATAAATACTTTTTTACAATTACGGTTTGCACTGTGAATTTTGAATTCGTAATTGTACAGTCAATTGAGCAGTAAAAATATTGTCCGGGAAATTACATATTATTTTACAGCATTGTTTTTGTATTTAAACAATTTAAATTTTGGTCAAGCTGGAACATTATTAACTTTTTAAAAATGTTTTACCGAAGAGTTTTTACAGAAAAAAAGGAAATTAACATATTAAATTTGTAATTTATTGGGGGCCTTCGCACCACACTTCTTCACAAAAAAAAGAGCAAGTTGCATGTAAATGTATTTTTTAAACATTTATTTAATTAAATTTTCTATTATTTGTTTTTCTTTAAGTTAAGTTCTAATTTTTAAATGCTAACAGTCCAATTTCATGTGTCAAAGGATCACGGGTATACGTTTCGTAACATAAATTTGTCTCTGACACCGCTTATTACAGATCGTATGATTCATGAGCTTAAAAATCAATATTTTTTATATTTTAATGGTAGACCTCACATCTTTAGATGGCTCTGTTTGGTGTAAGTTGTAGCAAGTGTAGTCTGTGGCTAATTCCACTTCTATATCTATCTCTTAGGCCCTTATAGCAGGGGTGGCCAACCGGTCGATCCCGATTGACTGGTCGATCGCGACTATTAGTCCAGTCGATCGTGGCAAGGCAAAAAAATATAAATACGTAGAACAGACTATAGTAAACTATGCTGTTTCATTTAAGATTTCAAAAAATATGTAATTGGCAGATCGCACAGGGTGTCGTCAGTGAACAGCTTGGGATCTAATCAAGTTGGCCACCCCTGCCTTATAGCTTTATAGCCGGGCTGTGGCGCTCGTGGTGGATAGAATATCCTGTGAGTAGAATACCGTGTTTGTGTATTCTAAGAGAAAAGGCCTAATCCATCGAAAAGTGTAGACTTGGCGTATCTCAAATAATAAAATGACTTAATAGACCAAGGGTTATCTGTAAAAATTCCAGAGTTGTTGAATGTAAGAGGTGGCAGCACGTTTTTGCTGGAAACACTTCCGAACAACGAATAAAACAAAAACAGAGATATGCTTCCTTTCAGAAAATTCCGAAATATTTGTTAAATAAACAAAATATTATGTTTGTTTACTTAAATCGCCTATAACTTCGTAAGTGTTCGTCGTAGAAAAGAATTGTAGAAGGAGAAAACTTTTGTAAGTAAATTTTCTACAAGGCTAGGTTAGAAAAAGCAAAATATATTACTCTTGTTGCAAAATAGCAATAAACAAAAAAAAAGTTTAAAAAAAGTGTTTTGCTTGCATTTTCTGGACCTTAGATTTCTTTGAGTAGTTCAGTAAATGAAGGCCGGAAAAAAACCCAAACCTAAAGATCAGATTGGGCCGTCACAATTTTTTTTTATTTACAGGTATCAATGTGTACCGGGTGTCCAAATAAGGAAGGACGCCGGCTGTATCTCAGAAAATGTTTATCGCGCAGCGTTCGGGAAAAATATTTTTAGTAAAAGTGGTCAAGAGAAATAGCTGGAAATTATTTTCAATGTTCTGAAATGGCCGCTAGGGGGCGTAACTGCTATCTTGAATCTAAAAAAGTGATGTTTCTGTGAATTTTGCTATATTAACCTAACAAAAAAAAAATTTTAAAGTCGAGGACCTTTTTTGTTTGACAATTTTTGCTATATCTCTAAAAATGAAGTGGTGGGGGGTATTTAAAGGTTTTCGTAAAAAACACTCTGTATCGTTAAAACGGTTAAGCCAATTTTAACAAGCTTAGGCTAGTCGACAAGAGCATTTCTTGGGCTATAAACGTTATAATATTTGAAGTTTTGTTAGTTTCACATGTCGCCGCTAGAGGGCTTTTTTCGAAATTCTGACAGAAATGGTTAATTTTCTCAAAAAAATTAAATGCATTGGTATAATTTTTTATTCATGAAAAAGTAGCTAATTAATGCCTAAACAAGCTCGCGAAAACCGTATGTCGTTATCTTGTTCCTTACCTAATATTTAGGAAAAAGAAAATTTTATACGTCAATATCTCAAAAACTATAAAACCTACAAGAAATTTTATATGACATAAATTATGTATTTTTTCAGAACCTTTAATTTAGGTTATATAATCTTTTCGTCTAAATGCAATACTTTACGAGTTATAATAAAAAAATCGAATTCCAGGGGTATACCTTAAAAAAATCCTGATATCGGCCAAAATAGTTAAAAAAAAACTGATTTTCGGGCTCTTGAGGGCCATTTTCAGGCCATTGCGGAATTTTTCTATCTATGATATTTTTAGAGGTCAAGATACACATTGATACCTGCAAATTAAAAAAACATTGTGTCGGCCCAACCTGATCTTCAGGTGCACAACTTCGTTTACTGAACTAGAGGGTTTCCATATTTACTCAAATAAAATTTCATGCTATGGTGAACCATTATGTCAAATTTCGTTAAAATCTGCTGTATAGATTTTGCAATCCAATTTCAATTGAAAAATTAACAATTCTGCAAATTGGGAAGAGTTCAGGAAATTAAACGTTTGATTTTTTTTTTCACATTTAGTAGAAATCTTAAGCTTTTAAAGTGTTTTTTTTTATTAAAATTGGATCGTTTGGGTGCCCTTAGCATTTGTTTAAAGTTAAGAACAATTGGACAATACAATTTTTGTTTAAATAAATGAAAAAAAGACATATTTTTTGCCCTGAATTTATTCTTTTAGTAAAATATAAATAAAAATATGACATATTCCTTATAAACCGTTAGGGAGAAATCGATATTTATTTATTGTTTACAGAGTCGCGTAAGCAATTGCTAAAAACGCCCAAACAATCCGATTTTTATTAAAAAAACGTTTTAAAGCCTGAGCTCTTTATTATGTTGTAAAAAAATTTTATGTCCAATTTCAATATCCTGGACTTTACTCAATTTGCAAAATGTACAATTTTTTTCACGCGAAATTGAATTGAAAAATTGTTAGGCAAAAACTATGACACCGAACTTAATGAAATTAAACATGTTTATAATTTCAAAAAAAATGAGGATCCAAAAATATTACGCAAAAAATTACGCTTTTTTGCCGTTTTTCTCTTGTGTATTACTAGTTTGCAACAAGGGTAATACATTTTGCGATTTCTAATCATGTCTATCTTGTAGGACATTTAATTATACATTCTTTTTCTTACTGCAGTTTTTTTTATTACCATTACTTACAAAGTTATAAGAGATTAGAGCAGAAAAAAATATATTTTTTCCAAATTTTTTCATATTTTGTATATTTAACAAATCTTTCGGACCTTTCTGATTTTCGATTTTTGTAACATTCATCTTTTCGATAGGTTTCCAGCAAAAACATTCCTGCCACCTCGTACATCCAATCAAAATCATTGGTCTATAGTTTTTATTGAAAAAAAAGAGCTGTAGTATGATTGGTCGATGACGCTAGCACATTTGTCGATGTAAACTTGGAACACAAATTGTATAACCTACTTTTAAAATAATGCATCTCATCAATAAAAAAATCAATTTACGTAGAACTTTCCATACGTATAATAAAACCCGTATTAGAGAGATATGGGTTGTGTTGTTATATGCGGTATTTACGGAAGCGCAATTTTGACAGTTAAGTTATGCGCGATTCGATTCTAAACGTCACTCGTGGTAATAAGGTTGTAATTTAAAATACCACATAGAATCCCTATGCGCACAATTTTTTTGTTTGTTTTTATTTTTTAAAGGTAAGACTTATTTTGATTATTTCCAGAAATCTTAAATTTTTCTCAATAAATTTTGTTATGGTGTCATTAGTTTTTTGACTTAGGGATGCCTAATACAAGTGGGAAATTACTAAAAACGCTAAGGTTCTCGGCTGGTGATAACCTTACACTACTAAGATAATATAATACTACAGGGTTCCCCATAATAGATGTTGAAAGAAATTCTATATGAGATAAGTCATTACGTTTTTTTTATATTATCTTCTATGACCTTTGGGATTTGAATCAACATATTATTAATCGAGTAGACACCTGTCACAAAACTAGGAAAAATTAATTTTTGTAAAAGGTAATTTTTCTAATAAAGCATCATTAGGTTTGAACACATAATTTAATGTTTAGTTTTAATTCTCAGGTATTATTTAGTTCAACAACGAGTTTTTTTCGTAAAAACATAAAGAGTAACATAAAATAGAAGATGAAGCGACAGTATATACCGCTAAAAACTTTAAAAGAGTTCTGCGAGAAGTGTTTAGTGGCCGATTTATTTCACTATTTGGTGATTTAAATTGGCTTTTAAGGTCCCCAGACTTAACTGCACCAGACTTTTTTCTGTGAGGCTATTTAAAGTCAAAGGTTTTTGCACCTCACAGAAAACATCCAAGATCTTAAAGTCCGAATTTCTGAAGAGGTCCGATGAATAGATCAGGTTTTTCTTCATCATGTAATGAATCATTTCTTTTCAAATCTTAAAAAGTGCATTAAAGTTAATGGCACTTGCTTAAAAGACGTAATTTTTAAAAGTTTGGATAAGTCGTATGTTATAGTAAATCCCAAAGAGTGAATTGTAATAATGTGTAATAAAAGGTTAGTTTTAATAAGTTTTAACAATTTTACTGAGCAATTAAAATGGGAAGTCTATTATGGGGAACCCTGTATAAAATTTGCTCAAAGGTGTGGAAAAATGGAAAAAGCACAAAAAAAATCGTACTTTAAATCGAAATGGCTTAATTTTATCATCATCGCTCAAAATATTATTTAAAATTGCTGCTTAAAATCATCAGCGTTGCCTCCGGCAACTAGCACATTTTCTAGAATTTCCTGGGTCCATAATTACAATAAATCTTTAAGTAAAAGAATGATAAATGACTAAAAATGATTTAACATAGCATGTAATTGAAAGCAAACCAGAAAACTGGATTGTTAACATTTTACAGAGTGATATTATGCAGATTGGCGATTCGTAATAAGGCGTCTTCCATATCTCTAAAAACAAACACTAAATACCAAGTGCGGTATTCAAATAGCGCCTTACTTTAGCGCTAATCAAAGTACCCATATCTCTCTATTTTCTAATATTAGCACGTAAAACAGTTGGCGGCGGCAAAGATATCTCAATGAATTAGATGACATTATGCTTGCTTATTTATTGGATAATTTGGATCAGAGCCAATTTTGCTTTATTGGTATTTACCGCTCAGAACCGTATTTAAGATGAGGGCGACCTATGACAAATGCAACGCAGATTGCTGTAAACATAATATAGTTAACGTTAATATAATAGGGAGTTTATGGGAGTGTTATAGGGGTATCTCTACGTAACTACGTATCATTATTTTTTGTAGTTATAACAAAATAACTTTTTCATGTAAGGGTCTGATTTTTTTAAGAACATAAAGTTCTGTTCTGCATTGCTTGCAAATGTTTATTTTTTGCTATTTTTTTAGTGCCATGGAAATGTCTTTAAACTCCTGATTTTTTTATCAAAATGGAATGTTTCATCCTTGACATAGGTGAAATGTACCACTGCAGACTTGGACATGTGCACGAACGGATTTTAAATAGCAAAAGTGCACAACTACCCCATAATGATATACGCATTATATTTAACCCAAATACGATTTACCATTTGCTAATCCATTTTTATCGTTAAAGTTCCTTATTACTGGTTGTTCTATATGTGCTGTCGTTCGATAGAAGATGGCAGTAATAGGTTCGTAACCTAATTTTCTAAAAATGGTAGCACTTTTTCATGAACACGTCGAAAGTTTTATGATCCTAGCAACTTATACATATATTTAAAACTGTTCCAAGTTGACGTGTTACAGTTTTTTTACAATGGAAACAATTGAATAACGTACAGTAATAAAATTCACCATTTTATGACGAATTCGTACTCATTTTTTTTGCTGTAACCATTCCACATTTTTTAGAGTATGGGTTGCTGTACATAATTAGTCATTAATTTTATGAGTATACTATACAAGTACCGATCAAATATTGACTAAAATTAAGTAAACAAAAACAAATGAAAATAAACGAACTTTCTTGCATTTCGCTAATTGTGTGTTTTTTTAATTTGTCATAGTTAATACCAGCCGCTATTTCAGCTTCAATTGATAGTACGCATATAGTCTTTAATAGCTCATTGTGCTTTCCACGTAGATCTTAATTAATTTTAACTTTGAGGCGCTTCTTTCAGCAAAAGCTTTCCTGACAATACGCATGACACATATTTCCTTCAAATTATTCTTTAAAATGTAAATATAAAATTTCTCATAAGATTTTAAATGCTGTATGTCGCTATTTTCGCCTTTCCGAAGTATTGTTTATAACCAAACACTCACTTTTTCTTTACTATTCTTTTTTTTTTAATTGAGACTTTATAATTATTTTCTTTGCAACCAATCAAGCTTTGGTAGCGCTTGTTTTAAATTCTGTATTACAAAATTCATGAATTTAGTATCAGTGTAGCTACTTTTAGGTTCATTTGAATCTACTGCCATAGTTTACTTATATTGTTCACACATAGTAAAATCTCGTACACATGAGTATTGCAACAATAAACTTAAAAGTTAACATTTCTTTCAAGACAGTTTCACAGTCGCCAAGGGATTCGGAATCATCAATTTTATTTTTTTGCTTATTCAATCATTCGATAACTTCATCAATTTTTAAAAATATCGCTTTTACTGCTCCAATACTACTTTTACAAAATATCTTTTTTATTCAGCCACTAAATCAGAAGTCAGTTTGGAGAGTCAATAGTAGTAAAATAATATTAAACTACATACATACATACAAGCATACCATTTAACTTTTATGTTATAGCCAGACGACTCTGGATAAATACTACTACATATGTACAAAAATAAAATATAGATAACTAAATAACTAAATTTCCAATAAATTTAAACGAAATTTGCGAGGCCGTCAACGGTCGACGCCTAACGCCGGCGCCGCCACTGGGCCAGGTGGATGTAAAAATTCGTAAAAAAATATCTGGTATACTGAGAAAAAAATCCTTAAAACTACGCATCCTCTCAAATGGCTTGAAAAACCATTGCAAACATCTGTGAATTAAAGTAACGAATTGTTGCAACATCCACTCCATTTGCCATATTTAGCTCCCTGACTTCTGGCTGTTTTTACATTTAAAAAAAACATGACTTTGTCTAGTCCGTTGCAGATTGCAATGTGTTCCCTTTTTTTCCTCCCCTCTGCTATTTTCTCTTTTTCTCTCCCCCACTTATAAAGAAAAAAATATCAAAATTGTTTAATTGTTTATATATTTTTTTATTCTTGACTCTTTATTGTTTATATAAAACTTCTAATAATTCGGATTCATTTATATTCTTTAAGATTAAGGTCATTGTGATATAACGTTGCTAATTGCCTCGTTAATTTAATCCGCCCTTTGTTCCGGGAGCAGGGTTCACAATCACACATTAATTAGTTCAATTTATCGATGTTTTAGGAATATTAGAGATACTTTGCGGTATGGTACGATAACGATTTTACTATATAAAATGTTTTTTGTGCTAACCCTTTTAAATATGAAGATTTAAATGTATTTATGGTCTCCTCAGTAGCATAGTGGGCAGAGTCTTTGCTTGGATTAAAAAAAAATAATATAAAAGAAATTGAAAGTCTATAATAGGAAATATTTCTTTAAAAAGTCTCTTTAAATTTTTTTTTGGGTATCGAAAATTCGAGGAAAATATCTAACTTTGGTCATCACTTACAGAACATGTAGTTAAGCCTATGTACAAGCAAAGACAATTAAAGTTTTCACTATAGACGCACAAACCAACGCCAAATTTTTGGTAATAGGTTTAAACCCTCGCTTACTTTTTGTTGTATAATTCCAGCATTTCTTGTTATGTGTAAATGTCATAAAATAAAAAATGTAATTTGAAAAATTCTAAATCATGTTTATCATCGTGTATCCCATCAACTACAAATATATTATGTTTTAATCAAGTTTTAATTCTCCACCTCCACCTCCAAATTTTATTATTATACAGCAAAACAATTTAAATTATCGTTATTAAAACGAATTTGACCTATTTCCCACATAAATAATTCCTAATTACTCTTACCATTGTATAGCTTTGGCAACAGTGTTCGTTTATGCAGCAGCGTGTGAATGTATTTTCGCTCGATGGACGCCCGCTCAAGTAAGCGAGCGTCCAAACATATTACCAAAAACTTAGCATTGTTTTGTGCGTCTATAGTAAAACCTATAATTGTCTTTGGTACAAGTAAACTAAAATCTAGCTTGGGCGATGAGATGCATTAAACGACTAAGACAGAAAAGTTTTGCATCTTGAAATGTGAAATCCGAACATTAAAACAGGGAATGTTATACCGATTACTTTAAACGGTTGAGTTCTCGTTTCATTTAATCATATTGTTAAGTAATGGGTGGTTTGCTATTACTATTTACTTTAAAACGGTTACGGTTGTTACGTTGTAAAAAAAGCTACAATAGGACTAAAACGGTCAGTCATTTATCAGTGCCTTTTTTAATTTGTACTGTAAAAAAATACTCTTTTTTGCTATCAACAAAAGTAAAGATAAACGATCAAAACATAATATAATTAAAGGGATCTAAACTACATATTATACGGCGTGTTTTGGTAAACTTGATACTTTTCTGTAATGTTTATTATAATATGATTATCACCGTTTTTAATGGAACCCAGATTTTTTTTAAGTTTGTTAATAATAAAAGTCTTTGTGATTGTAGTTCATGTTTTAAGTGTACAGATGTATAAGAGCCTAAGACCTTATAAACCCTCCGAATACCGGTATTCCTGTAGGGCTAAAAATTCTTTCAAGGATGAGTCACTGAATGCTTATTACGGTAACCACCACCTGGTTGGCCTCAGCCTTGCACAAGTACCCGACAGGTGAATTGAAAGGTGTGCAGTACCTACGATTAAAAATAAATTTCGTTCTATAGAGTTAAAATAAATAGATATGTTTAAGATTTAGAAACAGTTGGTACAATGGCAGGAGGTTCGGTCTAGCACAAGTCCTTGACAGGTAAAAAGAAAGATGCTATGCGCGCGCGAGTTTAAAGTGAACGACTGGTGCAAATGACATAACGTGGAGATAAAAATGAGTAGGAAAATTTGTTACGTCATTTGCACCAATGGTTTATGTTACGCTTATCACTGAGCGCTCATCTTTCACTTGTCAGGGACTTATTTCTAAACCGCTTACTTAAATATATTAATTTCAACTCTACAGAACAAAGTTTATTTTAAATGATACTGTACACTTTTTCGTTTACCTGTCGGGTACTTATGCAGGACTGGGCCCTGCCTGGTGGTGGTTTCCGTACTAAGCATGCTATGACTCATCTATGAAAGAATTTTTAGCCCTCCAGGAATACCGTTACTCTCAGCACGATATAATTCCAGGGTGACGAGATACCCTGTGAGAAATAATTGATCCTCGGCAAGAATTGTGCGTTCTCTCGTTTTGACGAGAGAAGTCTTGCCACCGTGAAACCATGATTTATCGGCCAGGGTAGAGCTGTCTAATAATTGTTATTTTCCAAAAGCTTTAAATGCCACACTTTTTTGGGTTCCCGCCTTGTGCAGGAGTTGTTTCCCAATCTAGTTACTTACATAAATCAAATTTTGCGAATTTAGGTTACAGTTGCCTTAACAGTATTAAACTGCTTTAACTCTCTACTGTTTTCAGCCACAGCCAATTGACATACGGTAATTCATTAAGTACCGAGAAGCCCCCAATTTAATTATCGGTAATGCCCGCCCTACCGTGCGGCGCGGCGGTATTAAGCGTATGTTTTTAATGAAAAATGATTTAAACATTTTATTTGAGACTGTAGGGGCAGCTTGTACAGGGTCTCCCATTTTCAACACTTTTATAGGGTGAAAACAACTTGATTATAGAATTCATAAGGCATTTGCGGAAATAAAACCATTACACTTTATAAATGCCTTAAAATCCGTTTAAAAAAGATGTCAAAAGTACACTTAAAACAACGGGGGGGTTTTCAAACATTTACGATGGTTCCCGTTGTTTTTTCCCTTAATCTGAATCTATTATTTTGTTTTAAAGTTTCTATAGTTTTTTAATTTACTTTTCTGTGTCCATTATTTCTTCTACTGTTTGTATGTATTGTATATTTTTGAAAAGAAAATTTAATATGCAATTTTTTTAGAATAAAATATACTCCATTAAAAAAATAAGGAAGGTCCAATAATTGCTTTTTACCTAGACTTATTCTGAAAACTGCGGCTTACTCAACAATCATTATAAATAAATTCCTGTATGAAATATTTTTCTGTGCTTATTCTAACTAAGAAAATATAAAGTCATTCTAAAATTGACAAATGTTTAAATTTTGACTTTACCATTTTAAGTTTGAACCAAATAAAACACATGTAGCCTAATTGATAGCATTAACAATTACGGAGAAACCCTATAAAAATGTCGAAAATGAGGCACTTGGTACTGTGGGTGTCTTGAGTGAAGTGAGAGGCACTTTACTGACATCGAATATTTGGAGATTTGGTGGGTAGAAAAGCTCTCTACAAGTAGAAGGTTCCACAGCCCAGACACTCTAGGAATAAACGAATAACCAAATTCGGAGACTGTTCAGTGGGACTGAGAAGGAATGCATAAAAGTGGCACTTCATGTTATTTTAGTGGGAACCGCTAGGAAAGGAATAATACTGACTAACTCCTTGGAAAAGAAGTCATAAAAGTAGTTATAAAAAAACTACAGAAGAAAGCTTTTTTGTAAGACTGACGCCATTAATGACGCGAATAGTCTTTCCTTAAATGAAATCAAGAGTGCTAAGAGTTGTGGGAGATGCTGAGAGTCTGATTTAGGATATATGCAGCAGATTAGAAGGAGGGATATACCTACTGGCACGAAGGATAAATCTGCGCTTTTTTGAGCTGTTATAACATTGATAAAATATGCTTGTGCAAAATATGATCTTTCTTGAAGGTAACTTTCCCAACGTCAAATGCTTTTTTATTCTGCAGAATTTGGCATATCATAGGTAAAAGATTAGTGTTGGTGTACATTGTAGATTTTATGACATTTTTTATCTGTGAAACCTTTTGCATTCTCTTTAGAAACAAATCAACTACTAGGTGTCGAAAAGGGATATTGGATACTAAGAAATGGGGTGTTTTTTACCCTATTGTTTTACCCCCACACCCCTAAAAATACATTTCGATAAAAAAAAGTGTTTTCCCATTTTTAATGGTACATATAGGTTTTTTGGGCCACTGACTTTAAATATAATATCAGAATTTACATATAAGGGCTAAGAAGGGATAAATTAACCCTTTTTTACCCCCTACACCCCTAAAAAATACATTTCGCTAAAAAAAAGTTTTTTTCTATTTTTAATGGTACATATGAGTTTTTTGGGCCACTTTACTCAAACATAATATCAGAAATTACATTTGAGGGCTAAGAAGGGCTAAATTCAACCTTTTTTTACACCCCACACCCCTAAAACATACATTTTGCTAAAAAAAGTGTAGAAAAGGGTGAATTTAGCCCTTCTAATCCCTGAAATGGAATTTTTATTATCATATTCGAATTCAGTGACTCAAGAAACCTATATTTATCGTTAAAAACGGGGAAAAACTTTTTTTGGCGAAATGTATGTTTTAGGGGTGTGGGGTGTAAAAAAATGGTGAATTTAGCCCTCAAAGGTAATTTCTAATATAATTTTTGAATTTAGTGGCCAAAAAACCTATATGAACCATTAAAAATGGGAAAAAACTTTTTTTTTTAACGAAATGTATTTTTTAGGGGCGTAGGGTGTAAAAAAATGGGGTAAAAAACACCCCCTTTCGTAGTATCCAATATCCCTTTCCGACACTTTGTAGTTGATCTGTTTCTAAAGGGAATGCACAAGGTTTCATCTCGATTCATGTACTTCCAAAATCATTTCTAGGTTTAAAGTGTTTTTAACAGATTTACTCGTATTAGATGGGGCAAGCGCGTCTTTTGTGATAAATATATTTTTATACGATAGGTAAATAAACCATACTAGATTTTAATAAATATTTAAACACAAATTCCATTTTTATAAAAAGTTTCTCCATTTAAAAATAAGGGCGATGGAATAATCTTTATAGGAATTTTGTAGGTTTTGCAGCCGTTTGGCTAAAAGTCGTTTAACAAAACACTTGCTTTTTAAATAAAGATTTTACAAAATCACCAAGTTACACATCCTGGCCCTACCTTAAAGATAAGATTGTTTGCTATTATTTGTCAATAAGTTTTTATTAATTTTCAGTGTGATTTCGTAGAAAATAAAAGCTGCAAGACCTAACAAAAATAATAATTAACCTCGTATTATTCAACTGTTATAATAAAAATACATATTGCACAATGGCACTGCAAATTATATGTTTAAAACAACATTGTTAAAACTGTCGGGGCCTTTTTATATACCGGGTTGTACGGTGCTCATTGTTATTTTAAATTTACGTAAAAATTTTATAAGTTTTATAATTGACTTACTAAAATTGCCAAGTTTTAGCCTTAGAATACCAACTATTAGTGCTTTCTAATATACCTTAATAACAATTTTCACTAAACTTAATGGAGACGCTAATATTTTATCCATTTCCAATTTACATGGGCTTTACTATGTCCTGCCCTAAGACGCAACACCCGGTATACCATTTAAAACAGATAAATGTAAGACCAGGTATAACATATTATTGAAAATATTATACGTACCCTGTTTCCGCATTATTGGAAAACATCTAAACATTGTCTATCAAAAACAACCAAAGAAAAACAACATTTTCCACAGTCAAGAAACCGAAAATCTGCACTTTAGCACAAATCGCTAAAAACTAAAATCATTTGATTGCAAATACTTCGGGCATGAACCAATCTATTTTACCTCATATCTTTCCGTTTGCAATTTTATCTAATCAAACCAATTTTTTTTCGTAATATTTTAAAGATAAATATTGTTATTTTCTTATCTCTGCTGTTGAAGCATGTAATATATAACAAATTTAAATTAATTGCCCATTTTTCTAAATAGATTTAAGTGGAGTAAGATTATCAGTTACTGTTTTCTTATTACTAGGATCATAGTCGGAAATCCAGCAGCCACCTTGACTAACCTGAGAAGGTACACAATTTTGCGTATGAATTATTATAGTTTAATAAGAAAATTAATGTCTGTCAGGATTGACGTGGTTGCAAAACTATTTTATCAGGCCTGAAACTTTAATGTTTTTTTTATGGGACATTCTTTACATTATTTTTATTACGGAAAAACTAGTTAATTAATTCTAGCTTAATGCCGAGTATTTGTTCTATATCGTAGTAAAAATTTAAGTTGCGAGAGTAGTTATACATTTTTTAATTTTACAATACAAGTGTCAGATTTGATCGTAAATTTTTGCTTTATTCATAAAAAAAATTAGAAAAACTTTGCACATTTTATTAGACCATTTAATTTCCTTTTAAAAGCTTTTCTACAACACTTAGAAACAGGTAAAAAAACGTTTTAAAAAAATGCAGACGTGGGAACAGCCAATGCAATGTTTTAATCGCGCCCCGTGGATGCCCCTTGCTCTCTCAGACTAGCCTTTGAATTAAAATAGGGCATAGGTTTGGGTAAACTTCTGCATATGGTCCTGAAAAAATCCTAACGTTTCGATAATTTTTAACCCGCATACCGTTTTTTTAGATATTACGAAAAATCGACAAAGTTAAAATCAACTGTTATTTAAAAATTGTTTGCACGACCCTTGTAGATCCAAGGAAGTTCAAAGGTTAAAGAACGGCCTATTCGATCAAAAAATGTCCGACCCACTATGAAAATAACTGTCATTAAGGTACCCTTATGATTCTGCGCAATAACAAAATCCCATCAAATTTTGCACAAAAATCA
Source organism: Listronotus oregonensis (assembly GCA_019359885.1). NCBI lineage: Eukaryota > Metazoa > Arthropoda > Insecta > Coleoptera > Curculionidae > Listronotus > Listronotus oregonensis. Next base: position 205,571 of record JAHBCN010003957.1, read on the forward strand.
GTGTGTGTCATAAATTTAGGTAGACAACACGTTCAACTGGGCAACAGAGCTTGACTCTTCCGTTTTCGTGTGCGACGGCGCGGCGCGTATGAGACCATTGACCTGCAATGACGATTGGTCGGAACATTTGTACCCGCCACGCTCTGCTGCTGCCAACCAATCTCAATAATGGTAATTTTTTACTTTCCTTGACCCTCGCCGATTTCGATGATTTTTTGCGTACCTACGAAGGCGCTGACCACAACTGTAAAGTAAGTTTTTTCGACGTTTTATTTTCAAGTATCGATCATTAATATGATAATTAAATTAAGCCTGATTTCATTGTCTTGCTCTTCTTTTATAATAAAAGTGGTGATTAGTACACTAAAGTATCATACAATGTTTAAAATTTAGCAGAAATAGTCGTGTTTTCATTTATTTTCTCAAGATTTTTGGTAATAATACGAAACTCGTCATGAATTTTTTTTAAATAAAAGATCAAAAAACCTGTAAAATGGCAAAAATTCAATAAAACTAGCAAGTGTGAAGTTTTTTTTTGGCAGTTGCCATTTTGATTTTTTTAACCAATTTATTGTAGATTTAAATAAAGATACTTGGACTTACTATAAATATAAAAAAATGCCTAAATTGAAACTTGGCACATTCACAAATATGATGGGCGAAAAAAGGCCGATCTTCACCCACCTCCTTTGACACTTATAATGTAAAATTCAAAAATGTATATCTCCAAAAGTATTAACTCTTGCAAGTTGAATATTTATCACGATATAATACAAACAGTTGGTATATAGCTAAAATAACTTTAAAAAATAAAAATTAATAGTTTTTTTTCTAATAAAACATAAATGTATAAAAACTTCCTACTTTTTCGAAAAAAATCGAAAAATTTCAGGCCAGTTTCGCAACCCTGTTAATTCTGCCAGCCATTAATTTTCTTATTTAATTATTATCAAACTAATTATACACAAAATTGTAGCTTTGTACCTCGCAGGATGGTTAAGATTGCTGCCAGCTCTTAAAGTATCAAAATATAAACAGTGCCCTTCAGACCTTATACAATTAAATATTAAAAAGAGGGATTGTCACATCATGACATGTAAAATTTCCCCAAAAATGCAATCCCTATGAAGGGTCGTCGGGTCAAGGGCAAAAATTAGATACATCGAGCAGCGTCTATCGATTTTGGCGCCGGGACGCTGAAGAGACGCTGGATGCTGTAAAAAGTGGATGCCAATCCGGCTGATCTTATATCGAAAGGTTTTCTGTCGCTAATGACAAAAGCTTTAAGTGTCGTAATGTAATTCTCTAGGTACGCGCGAAAGTTTAGAGAAAAATTATAAGAATAAATTATAGTTAAGTTATAGATAATGACAAAAAATTTTTTTTAAACAAGTAATTGGATGTATGAGGTGGCAGGCATGTTTTTGGAAACCCTTTAGAAAGATAGATATGTCGGCGTTAAACACTGAAATCTGTCATTAACTGAAGTGACTACACCGAGAAAAAAAAGTGTTAAGACAACAAAAAAAAACTTGATTTAACACTTTTTGCACTTTAAATACAAGGATAGTTTTTAACTGTCAAAAGAAGCATAAATAAATGTTACATTTCATAGCTTGTTCCAATTATTGGAAACTGTCGTTCGGAAGAAACCATAACTTTCAGGGTGATATAAAAAATTTAATCAATTTAACATTTAAAGAATGTTGAAGAAAGTATTATAGGAATATTAGTTAGAACAAAATATACTATTCAACTGATTATATATGTACATTAATTCAATGAATTAGCATTTTAAAAGAAATGCCAAAATTATTTTTCAGGATGTAAATGTACGTTGACTGAATTGTTATGGATGTTGAGTTGCGCAATATATTGTTTTAAATTAAAAGTTTTGCATATTGTATCAAGATTTTTGAATGTTAAATAAAACAACACTTTTCTTTATTCAATAATTTATTTTCATTCTTCTAACACTTTTTTTTAGTCCAACAATCTTATAAATATTGTCTTATTTCTATAGAACATTTCTGGTAATTAAAACAATAACTTTAAACAAGATAACTTATTAATATCAACTTAAAACTATTCTTAAAAACTAATTTTTAAGTTATGCAGTCTTACATTCAGATTCATACTAAAAATAATAATAAGAGAAAAATATACAGGCTGTGTCCTAAGTACAGTACAAAACTTCGGAGTGTAATTCATAAGGTGGTTTTAAGAAAAAGTTCCCATGAACATGTTATGTTCGAAGTTGCGCCGTTTCTGAAATACGGTTGTTGGTTAAATTTGAAATTTTATTTTTAAATGTTTCATATTATAACTTTTACTGAAAATTATCAGATGATAAATCAAGTTGCTCAGAACTTTACAAAAACTTGGTTTACGTTACGGAAAACAACCCTTAAATAATTCGATGAGACTGTATTATTTAATCTGAAATTTACCTCACCTTGAAAAACAGGAATTAATTGTTCAAATCCCCATGCCTGTAAAGTCCCTCCATTCTGCTTATCCTTTATTCCACACCAGTGATGAGTGAGTGATGTTTCATATAATATAATATAATGTTTTAGTTATATCCATACAGATACTCTATTCGGACACAACAACCACCACAAACATAAACAAATATCAGGAAATAGGAAATACGTAACAACAAACGACTTGAAAAGACCTGTTGCCGGTCGGTCAGCGTGGAAAGAGGAACGGTGAATAACCAATAACAACGCAGCGACTTGTACGAGCGGCCTATGAGTGACCAGAAATACACATCACGAGGTTATTATGTAACCAATTGGGGATTTCACGTTCTGTATCCGGCGCTTTTATTTAAATGAATTTTTAGCTTTTAACCCAAAATTAAAAACTCTCAGTTTAACAGTCTTTGATTGTTAGTATAAAAGTCAGATGTTTGGTTAAACAGCCTTACATTACGTATTAGTGAACATTTGCATTTTTTTGAAATAATATTGATATATTTTATTTTAACATTTAAATTTATTAGATCTACAATTTGTGGTAGTCGGCTAGGTAGTCACAGAGGATTAATTTAATGTATTTTAGAGGTATTAATTCTATTATGAAATACATATTAAACCAACATTGGGGTAATTGAACCAAAATATTTTCTTCAAAAGTTTATGTATGTCTTTTCATAATACTGAAATACTTCATTCTTTTTAGTTAACTTGACGTTTTAAAACTTGACATTCAGGGAAGTGTTGAGATAACAACTTCATTTTTCTCGGTGTAGTCTGTGCATGTATTGTCGGCAAACACCGTAATGGTCTTATTATAACAGCGTTTGACGAGCTATTCAATCATTTACTGTAATGCCGGAATTAGGAAAACAGCTTAAAAACCATTTTTGATTTATTGATTTCCTAGTCATTACAAAAAATGACTGATTGGTTAGTTCTTGTTAGTGAAATAAGGTTTATACGCTGATAACTGATTTGAGATTTGCTCCCTCTCAAAAAGGTCCGCAACATTTATTAAATAGACAGAATGCGAAAAAAATAAAAAAACGCATTTTTTAACTCTAATCGCTGATATCTTTGTAAGTATTGGTCGTAGAGAAAAATTGTAAAGAGAGAAAAGTTTTGTAACTAGATTTCTTATAAGAAAGGATTGGTAAGAAATCGCAAAATTTATACTTAACTCTTGTTGTTAGCGATAAAAATAAAAAAGGCAAAAAATGTACCTTATATTTTTCTGTGCACTTCCATATTTGGCCAAAAAAACTTCATGCTGTAGGCTTTGGCATGATAAAATATCATGCCAAATTTTGTTAAAATCCGTTTTTTAAATTTTTGCATAATAATTTTTGGATCTAATTTCGTTTGGAAATTGGGTAGAGTCTAGGTCTGAATATTAAACCTAGACATTCGTTTTTTTTTTTTTTAAAAAATATACTAGTGATCTCAAACTTTCAAAAGTTTTTTTTTTTTAATAAAAATTGGATCATCTTGGCAACCCCAGCAATTGTTTAAAGTTTGGGACATTTTTAGTTTATTTGTTTTAAGATTTTTATTTAAAAAAATTAAAATATATATTTTTTGCCCAATAATTATTTTTTTTGGGTAAATATAAATAAATATAATTCCATATAAATCATGTGCAAAAAGTTATCATGTGTTATTGTTTATAGATTTGCTGTAAAGGCTGCCAGTTTTAACCGTTTGTATCTTGGCAATCAATCACCTGATTGCAATTTCGATATATCAAAAAAACGTCTTTACGAGTACTTTCAACCAATATTTTCAGAAAAAAATTTTTATCAAAAATTCACGGAGAAATTTATTTTTTTTAAGTAATAAAAGTTTATATCTTTAAACAATTGCCGAGGATGCCCAAATGATCAATTTTCATTAAAAATATTTGAATACAAAAAATTTTTTTTAGTATTTTTAAAAAAAATATACAATGTCTAAGTTCTATATTCTTTACTCCACTCAACTTCCAAAATTAACAACTTTTCAAAAAAAAAAAATTAAAAATTGCAAAATTATTGTGCAATAACTATCAATCGAGTAAACGAAATTAGGCGATGTTTCGTCATAGCAAAATGTGGTTTTCGGCTGAATATGGGGGCCCTTCAAGAAACTCTTTTTGTATTTTTTTGTTATTACTTTTTTGGGGAACTAGCATTTATTTTGGGTTTTTAAATTAATCTTATCTTGCAGGATTTATTTAGAAACTAAAATTTTTCCCTTTCCTTAGACCAATACTTTTTGGGTATGCCCAAATTTAAAAAATAAAAAACAATGTTTTTTTAATTTTTTTTTACATATTTAACAAATGTTCCGGACCTCTGATAGTGGATTTTAAAAAATTTTCCCAAATGGGAATCTGGTACATCCATCCAAAAACAGATAAGGCTAGGTCTATAAAAAAAAATATCTGAAATTGATTTTAGAAAGTTCCCAGAGGTATCTTTTTAAATTTTATTATGAAAAACTACTTACCTGGAACATCATGCCTGCTGCCCGGCCCCCCCTTGGGACGGCGACCCTTTTGCTGGGGAGGCTGTTTTAGCACAGCCAATGGTACTAGTCCTTCGGGTTTTGCTTCCTGGTGCCCCTCGGAGCCCTCGTAGGCATCCGAACTAAACAGAAATCGGGTTTTGCGGCGCATACTTCAACCCCCTTCCACCTGCTGACCTTTGGTGACGGTCAGTTCCTGTGGGCTTGTCGCTGTAAAGTCAGACATTCCCAGGTCATCTCTAATACACCAGCCTGAAACAAAAAAAAAAAAAGTTATTTTTTTATTCTTGATGATTTGACTGAAATATATGCTCATAAATAAGCAGTTTTCTAAAAAATATGGAAATTTAAAAAACATAAAATACCAATATATTGTTTTTTATATTATTTTTTTTTATAAAAACATTATTTTTTTATCATGGGACAGTCCACGAAGGCTGATGCCTGGTACTAACGTACCGTGGGTGTCTTAAGTGTGGTGAGAGGGAGTTTGTTCACACGGGACTTAAATATATGGAGTTTGGAAGGAAAAGGAAAACTTGCGGGCAGCAGGTTCCATAGTCTTGACACTCTAGGGATGAAGGAACGAAGAAAGGGAAGTTCGGGGCCTCTTAACTGAACTGTGAAGGATGCATAAAAGTTGCACTACGTGTTGCTCTGTTGGGAGCTGCCAGAGAAGGAATTATGCTGGCCAACTCCTCTGAGCAGAAGCCGTGAAAATACCTATAGAAGAGCGACATATCCCCTACAGCTCGACGGTAGGAAAAGAGGAGGAAGCCGTTCGTGAGGTTGGATCATTAATAAGACGAACGGCTCTTTTTTGAATGGAGTCCAGAATGCTAAGTGTTGTAGGGGACGCCATTCCCCAGACATGAGAACAATATTCTAAAGAGGGTCTGATTTGGGATACATACAGAGTATACAGATTGGAAGAAGAGAAATATTTTCTGGCTCGGAAGAAGAACCAAGCTTTTTGAAACTGCCGATGTTATGGATGAAATTTTTTGTGCCAGTTGAGGTTATTCTCAAAAGTAACGCTCGACAAAATTAAACGACTCTTTTTTCTGCAGAACTTGGCCGCTCATATGTAAGGGAGGAGCATTGGCAGACTTTTTTCGCGACAGCGTACATGACTGTGTTTTCGAAGCATTAAACTGAACAAGATTTTTGGCGCCCCAATCCAAAAATGTTTGAGGTCGGTGAAAGTAATATCTGCATTGACCTGCGCTTGTTTTCCAAATCAAAATTACATGGTGGTTAAGAAATTGAATATTTGAGTGGAGGGTACTATCGTCAGCAAAACTATGAATGGGATTGATTGTGGAAGAGAGAAGATCGTTAATGTGTAGAAGAAAAACAGCGGGGGGCCAGCACTGAGCTCTGGGGCACCACAGCATTAATTTGGTAGAAGCTGGAGGAATGACCATCTACACCAACTGATATACGTCGATTAAAAAGGAAACTGGAAAGTTATATAGGAAGACATTATTATAGATAAAGTTCCAAATGTACTAAAATATTTTTCAAGTTTTTAAACAAAAATTTACGGCTTTTATCGGAATACATATGTTTGTTGAAAATGACCTTCTACGTCAACTAAAGTGACGAGGAATTCTTTGGGATGAAGGACAAATTCTACCATTACTAGGCCTTTAAGAATCTTAGTAATATTTTGCAAAATTAAAAACACGTCTTTTTTAAAAATTACGTTTTTAAATTTTTAAAAAACAACTATTTTTTTTTTCTTACTGAAGTTTTTAGATAAGCCTTCAACATCAATAATTAACCCCATAGAGAAACTGTTTGGTTTTTATAGTTTTCAGTATTTTTGGAAATTTTATTATTATTATTAGTTGGTATTATTTTAAAAGTAATTCCCAAAAAAAATTGATTTTTTCTTAATTAACTTATGCATCTGCTCGAGTAACCTTTTTAAAAGAAATCCATAAATTAAAAAAAATTTTATTCACGAATTTTATTGATTTTTTAAACGCTTTTATTATTTCCATCTTTAAAAATCTCATTTGGTACGCACTCTATCTTTTCTTTTCTATAACAAACTGATATCCAGATATATGAACATTTTGCTAGTTTTATACACATACTAAATCATTAGATTACATATAATCTTCTAAATATTTAAAATAAAACTAATACAAATATTAGCAAATATTTGTAAAAATGTGAAAAACGACAGAGCTTTATAAATCATTTATTATGACGTTTGAATATATTGAAAAAACAAAACTTACTAGTCCGTCCAGTATTTACACAAGGCAGTGATTTCATTTTTGTTAATTATAGGCTTTGATGGGTTTTAAATTAATTTGCTTTTTTGGGTAGATAGTATGAGCTCATGAGTTTGACACCCAACTGCCTTTTTTGAATCTCTTATGACATGGACATACAAAGCATGACAGACAGTAGATTCCTTTACAAAAGATCCACAGCAGCTCTTCTTCATATGTCTCACCAGGCATGTACTGGCCCACTGGGATACCGGGAGTTTCCCGGTGGGCCCTTGTAAGGTTGCTTCAAAGGGCTCGCTTAAGCCTTAAAGTCTACGACACGGCTAAATAGAAAAACAATAAATAAGAAGAATAATCAGCGCCATCACGCGTATTTATTATTAAAGGCTTAAATTAATTCTCAAAACTTTTCTTATTCGTCAATATTGTTTGGCGATGCCTTATGGGCCCTACAAGAAATAGTTTTCGGGCCCAAAAATCGCTCCAGCACGCGCCGGTGTCTCACATAACTAGAACTAATCATTTAAATTCCTTGGCAACTCCCATCTCGTTGTTTTTAATGACACATATAAGGCTTTGCCCCCAGGTCTTGTTGCATGATGGGCTTCTGAACAAATTTTCTTCCTACGGTCTTCCATCTAAGCTTTGTTCTTGGCTTTGCAGTTTCTTTTTTAATCGACGTATATCATTTATTGTAGATAGTCATTTTTGAGCTTCTACAAAATTAATGCTGGAGTGATGTACTAACACCAACTCTATTTCTTCTTCACATCAACGATCTTCCTTGTTAATTCATTGTTTGCTGAAGAAAGTACCCTAATCTCCAAATTTAGTTTCTTAAGAAAAATTTCAGTTTTAAAAAAACAAGAGCAGAGTAATGAGATCTTTGCATGACGTGGGAATGGGGCGCCAAAAATCTTGTCCAGTTTAATGCATCCCAAACGAATTAGCTTCGTCGCGAATAAGGTTAATGTTTTTTTTATTCATTCATTCAATGGGTACAAACACATTATATTGATAGCCATAGCGGTTTAAAAGCTCGGATTTTATAGACTTATAGAAAGATAGGGGTACTGGTTATTTGAATACCGCACGCGGTATTTATTGTTTGTTTTCACAGATAATATGGAGAACGTCGTATTACGAAGGTTAATTATATACAGGGTGTCTTAAAATGGGGTGTACAAAACCCCCTGTATTAATTGGTCAAAAATAACCTAACTTTTTCCTATAAACATATATCGGCAAACGCCCAGAGTTACGCCCTTCAAATGGGTAATTTAGATGGTTTTTTAAATATTTTTGAAAAGGTTTTAAAAAAAATTTTTAAAAAACTTTGGGATTTTAAATTTTTTTAATTTTTAAATATGCTGAATTTAAATATGGATACAATAATTTGATTATTTTTTAGTCAGATGCGTATCATATAGGGGGATGAGCCTTAAAAAAATTTAAATCCCAAAATTTTATATGTTAACTTTTCCTTTTTTTTCTTTAGATTTTAAGAACTCAAGTTACGTAAAAAGTAGTTCTGGTCGGTATCGAGTAAAACGCATTTAAAAATTACGCTGCATAGTATTCACAATAACATATTTTTTTCAAATTTGGGCAAGCCTTGAAAAAAATTGACATAATAATTACTATTGACAATTTTAATTGGCTTTGATAGGTTAGTTGCTATTTTTTCTTCCAATTCTGACATTATTTCAATTATGGAAAACTTTTGAACCGTGAGAAAGTCGATATTTATTTTATTCACGGTTATTGCAGTGGTAAAGCATTACCCCCATACAAGAGTACCAAAGGAGGTTTCCTGCACGAAGATTTCTACAAAAGTTTTTTGTCCGGTTAAAGAAAATTTTCTGGAATAGGGGTTCTTTAAACGGGGTTCGAGGGCAAGCAAGACCTATTAAAAATTATTATCATGAGGGAGCGCTATAGAATTAGGGAAAACCTCAAATATCATTAAGAATCCTGGAAACTACCACCAATATCCCTAAATCAAATATAAGTATTTAAATAATTTTGTAAATCCTATTCTTTAGATCAAATGAATTATAATCAAGTACCTATTAGTGTAATGAGGTTTATTTACTTTGGAATATAAATTATTTTAAACATTTTCGATTGAAAAATGACTAAGATGCAGGATTACACCCTTTCCATTATCAGAGGGTACAAGATTTAAGAGACGAAGATTTTTCCCGTTCGCAGAATTTGTCGTTGATTCTAGACCACCTAAATTATTTAATAAAAATTTTGTGGTCGGAGAGGCAACATTTTCAAACGGTAAGGTATTCAAAGGTAACAACATTTTTGGGTTGTCCAGAATCCGAGAGGTTCGGAAACCAACTACCAACATAGGTTTTCTTTAATTTTGGGCAGGATTCAACAGCCGTAACACACATTTTTGGATTGTCCAGAATCCGAGAGGGGTTCGGAAACCAACTACCAACAGTTTTTAATTTATGGGCAGGTATAATAGAAGATGAATTGATATGCCCAATTATTTTACCAAATAGACTAACCGGTGGTTCTGTGTAATATGGGTATATTATTTATGCCACAAAAATTGATACCTCAGAAGAATTTCATAGGCGAATTATCGCAACTTCAGATCAAATTAAAGCAAATCAGTTTAAAATTCTCAGATCAATAAAAAAATATTAAAAAGATCCAGGTTGTGCATTCAAAAAAAATGAAAACTTGTTTAAACAATAACTCCAGAAAAACAATATTTTTACCTTAAATACATTTACCCTTTTAAATTTTAAATTTAAATTACCACAATAGTTAGGTTTTAACAAAATACAGGGTTAAAATTTCGTCCACTAATTTTGGGAAAATTTTGTATAGGGCTGCCATCAAATTAACAACGCCGAACAAAAACTATAAATATCCCTGTCACTTTCTGTAAAATTTAGATTTTTAGTAAGGAAACCCAGAAAAATCTTATAAAAAAACAGTTTTTTTCTTTGCTTTTTGGTTCCTTCTTATTTAAATAAGGCATTCCCCAAAATTGCAATTGATTAAGAGAAATACAAAACATTTCTGGCAATAGTTAAAATAAATTAAACCCTTAAATAATATAAACCAACAAACAATTTTGCACATAACGACTCTATACGATATTTTTCTGTAAATTACTCCATGCAGTTAATAAGTTAAAATCGTATCGCACATAACGTAACTGTCAAAATATCGGTTCCGTAAATACTAAATGACGTTACAGAACTACCCATATCTCTCTATTATATTTCAAAGTCGTAGCGTTGTTGTTATCAAACGCTAATTAAACTTACTTTTATCTGAATATAAATTTTGTTTTGCAACTATAAATGCCAACCAAACTTATTAAATGTCAAACTACAGGCATAAAATATGATGGCTTATACTTTATTGGTAAAAACATAAGCTATGTTTTAGAATTTTAGTTGATTATCGAAATATCTTTGTTAACTTGGCATTTGGCAAACAAAGTATAAAGAGGTCCCAAAATGATACTAATATTTCTGATTCGTATTCTTAAATAAAAATAGAAAAACTTTTTTTTTTAAAACATAACCAAAAAACATAAAATACTCTTTCCGGATGTTTCAAGAATTTTCTTAGATTTACATAGTTTTTAAAATATGAAAATTTTTATGTGGGTTTTTTCAAATTGGGTCAAGCTAATTCACTTTTTTTTATGGCTCGATCCACTGTGCAATGAACGTCTACGAATTAAATACTCAAAAATTAAAATGCAAACTGTGTTATAACACAGTCATGTGACACAAGTTAACGTGAACGTCCTAAAACTAACCTAATAAACAACTTAATTAACTTAAAGAGGTTGATTCTATCGAATCAACCTAAAATCCCTTTTGTTCTATAAAAATTGCGAAATTTTATAATGCATTGCAAATAAGTTAATAAGGAAAATAAACCTCAAATTAAATTAAACGCATAATTTATTACATTGCACCATTTATATGATAAAATATGATACATATAATGTAATTTTTTTTTTCTTAAAATTCTTATGTCAAGATTAAGTTACATATTGTATTTTGTTTATCTGCACAGGTAAATCTCGCAACAGTCTTTCATATTATCTTAAATCGTGTATGTAAATTAAATCAATCCCATCAAGTTGATTTGATTTAAGTTTATTTCTGCTTTTTAGAACGTGTAAATAAAAGCTTGTTTTAAAAATGTAATTTTACTATTAATTTATTTTATTTTTATTTATCGCTTGATTTTTAAGTTGTTCACCACCAAACTCTTCCCCAACCTTTGCCGAGTTATAACTTTTGAAATTGGTATGGCGGCCATTTTGTTTCCCCCATTTTGAATTTCCTCTTGAACTCTTGCATAAAAATATAGTCCACCATCTTCGGAAGTCCGTCATATTGAATCTAGAGTGACGTCGTTTTATTTTTTCGTATCCTTCTCAGCAAACTCTTTCATTTGATACCCATATTATGAAGTGTATAAAATAACTAGTCCGCCATCTTGAGCAGCCCGCCATATTGGATGTATGATGATGTCACTTAGCTAAACATGCATTATTATCCAAACTAAACCTGTATGTAAAAGTTCAGTCAATCAGTTAAGGATAACTGTTTTAAAATTCAGTTGCAAGATTTGTCTCGTCAACAAACATACAAACATTGCAAGTTAAAGTAAAGCTGGTAAGAAATAGCTTAAATGGCCCAAAAAAAAAATGAAATTTCAAAGTTTGACTTGTCAAACGGCAAACCATAAAAACCCTAACCTTTTTAAACCCTTTTTCTAAAAAAAGGAGCAGATCTAGATCCCTGACAGTAGATTTAAAAAAAAATACTAAAATATATCATGAACACTCGATCAATGTAACTTCGTGCCAGAACAATTTTTATTTGACAGCCATAAAGAAAATTAGCAATAAAACATAATGAAAAAAACTGAAAGCAAATTAAAAAAAAAAACTTTCCAGTAACTAAAAAAAAAAGTGAGAACTACCATTTCGTTTGAAATAAAACGCTCATTAAATTAAGGGTTTACTGGTTTTTTTATGTTTAGAGCTTTAATTTTTAATTACCTTTTTTATTGGAGATTTGTGGGAAATTTAAATTGAAAAAAATATTTTTCATAAATTGTTATAATTAATTAATTAATAAAAATATTGATATTAACCCATTTGAAATTTTTTTTTTGAAATCTGAAATTTTGTTTTCCTTTTATAAGCAGAGGTAAAATTTTTTTTTTACAAAATATATAATATGCAGACTTCTTTGGGGGTAATTGGAAAATATTTTTTTTTTCTAATAAAACGTTCTAATATAGTTATTTTCCTAATAAGTGCGCAAAGTGATACTTTTCCGCACGCCAACGCAGTTAGACTATTAAAGAATAAGATTATTAGAAATATACGAATATTTCAGTAAAAATTAAAAATAAAAGTAAATAATTAAATTTTTATGTTAACTGATTATACAAAAAAACTATTATTAATTATTATTAACAATATTAATTTTTAAAAGTACAACTAGTTGCATGTTGAAGGTTTATGGCCGATTTCAAATGATTTCTTAGGAACGTCGATGATGGTTCGCTGCTCGATGTTAAGACGAAATCTTGTGTTTTAGCTGATTGAACAGCGCCTGTGGAACAGGACATTCCACCTGGCTCTTGAGTGTTTTTGGCTTGCGAGTTTAAATTTTTTTACTTTAACCCCTTTTGTAGCCTGTTGATTCTTCAATGTATTCCTCGGCTACCGTTGTCGATTTCCAACCGCCTAACCGCTTTATATCTATGAGTCCTTTTCCAGAATTTGCAAGTAACGTTGCAGAAGATCGCCGAAAGCTGTGGCCGGTATATAGCTCTGGATTCGGCAACTTTAAAAATGCTGCTATCTCAGAAGGCATCTTCCCAAATGTATTGATCCCAACGCATTGTTGTGTGCAAATTCCCCTTTTGAAATATACGAAAAACCGTTGATGTGGTGTCGGTGGCCGTAATGCTGTATACTTTCGATATAAGAACAAATACTTTCTGTCGTTGATCTCTTCAGACAGGACGAAAGTACGTGAGGTATAGTTTTTTGCGTCTGAATTTCACAACAATTAGGTTGCCTTTGTCCTCGATGTCGGATGTTTTCATTTTTGCGAGTTCTTCTCGTCTGCAGGCGCCAGCAAGTCCGAAAATGGTGGCAATTTTTATCAAAAGATATATTTCATCAGGTGCTTCATTAATAAATGTAGTTATTTCTTCTTTAAAAAATTCTTTGACTTTTTGGCCGAAAGCCACATTTTGTTTCTTAATAAATGCTGCTAATTTATAAAACTTGCCGATATCTACATTTTTCTGATCTTTAAAACACTTTTCAGCATGGAGTATTTCGACCATAAAGTATTTGGACTAAATTCCTTGCTTAATTTTGAAAAAAATAGGCTAAAAGTACTTCCTCTTCAAAGTTCTAACACCTTTTTCTTCACACCATGTTTCAAATGAATTATACTGTTTCTCGTACTTTTCTTTTGATTTTGCCAGCAGGAGCTCTAAGTTGGCCAAACTTATGGCTTTAAAACATCGTCTGCAATTCTTCCTCCATTCTTAGAAACTTATTTTAAACTTTTACCGAATTTTCTGATGATTCCGTGACATTAGAAAATGTTTGTACTTGATTGCTGCAGCAACAAGAAAATCTTTTGATTTTTTATTGTTTAGCATGGTGTCTATGAAATACATGGTGCATAAAAATATTAAATGATAATAAAGAAAATTGATATGGGATATTTACTAATCACCAAATGTATCTAAAAATCAATAAAGCACAATAAAATAATATGTGAACCCTTTTTTTGTAATACTATTTCATCCAGAAGTTATTAATACATTAGTTTCCGTGCTGAAAAGTAAGTACATTTTGCGCACGCAAGTAGAAAATCCTTATTAGCCTAGTTTTTTTTTCCAAAATAATCTTGTTAATAAATTACAAGCCTACTATCAAAAATAAATACTTTAAAAATAAAAACATGTTACATCCAAAGCATCAATGCTTTACAATTATTGCAACATTACTTCAAGTTTGTGAATGTCTAAAAACTTGCTTTACCAAACAAGTGTCCAAAGTTTCTATAAATTTTTCATGCCAGTAAAATATTTATTAAATATCAACACAAGAGGAAATTTGCTCTAGTGAGATAATATGTCAAACTGTTGCCTCTTACTAAACAGTGATCGACCAATTTCAACTTATTCCTTTCTCAAACAAAAAAGTTGAGCAAACACTACACATATTGATTTTCCACCTTTCTACTTTATTAATACACCTTTTTAAATGTGTCCCCTTGGGATTGGTGAACAAGCCTTCATAGCAAAAGTAATTACGTGTCCTTTACGACAACATTAATAATTAGGTTAATAACGTTTTTAATTAGGTTTTACATAGGAAATTAGCTAAAAGAAATTCTTGAAATATTTATTCACCTAAAGAATCATCTTGTTGATTTTTATTTGCTAATAACTAGTGCTAGCATAACTTTATTGCAACTATATTAAAGCACCATTATTTGTGTAAGCTAGATTTATCTGTATGTACTTAAAGCTTATTTGACAAAGTTTAAAGTTTCTTATTTGACAAACTGCACAACCAAGAAAAGGCACATTTCCTTTTCTCAGATAATTATACGGTATTTACTGGCGGTTCTCCTCTATAGTAACTGTAATTTTGTTTGAAAAAATTCTTGTAAAATCTTGTAGAAGGTCAGAAAATATTGTGAAAACCACATCAGAATACACGAAAAAGTCGTTGATCTGAAGGTAGTTTGTGTCATTTGTCAAGAAAAACCCCTATAAATGTCTTGTTGTATGCATTGGTGAACACTTTCGGTTCTTTTTATAATATCTAAACACAAAAATGCAGACTGGCTGAAGGGTAGGGGGTTAAAGCGACCCTGAATTTTTAAATTCGCATTTTCTGCAAAAATATTTTTGAGGCACAGGAGAGCGTTTAAAGATTTTCAAGATGTTTAACTTATTCTTGAAAAAGTATCAAAGTTAGGGTGTTTAATTTTTGGGAATAACTGCACGTAAGTTGCGGTCTATTTAAATATAAATAATAAGTGATACATTTGTTTTTTTCTGTTTAAAGTTTAAACAAAATAAGATACGTCCATTTGTAAATTGAAAAATAAAGTGCAATATGAGTTACGTCCGTATTAAAAAAGAAAATAGACAAAAATTTTATAAAGAGGTTTATTTCCAAAATGGTCGCTTCCCAGCAAGGAAAAATCCCAAGTGAAAACATTATTTTTAATATTAGTTTTGAAAAAATTTAAAAATTTAAACCAAAAAAAAAAATGATAAATGAAAACAACTTTAAAAAAAATTTAGTTTATTGGGAGGGGAATTTTTACATAAAATGCTTTGTATTTTTTTTTTTTCGAATAGGGGTTTTTCCCCTTCACATAATGATTTAAAACGATACACTTTTTTTTTTTTGGTTTCCCCTTATTTAAATTTAAAAAGAAAGATTTTTTATAAAAAATTTTTTTGCTTTAAGGGGGTTTTAGCATTTTAAGATGGCTATTTTTAGAATATTGTCATGGCTCATTTTTTGACTTTAATTCCATAATATCATCCACCTATACCCTTCCCAATAGATTTTAATATACAGTTTTAATTTTAAAAATTTTTTTAAAACAAGAAGTGGCGGCTTGGAAATGAAGATGAAAGGTTACGCTTGCAAGGCGAATTAGGGAAAATTTGCGCAGGATAAAATGTCACGGTCAAAACAGGGCATTAGCAGGTGGGCAGAGTCCCCTTTTTTTTGCCCAGGAAGGACTAAAAAAAGATAATAAAATTTTTCATTTTGGGACATTGTTGTTATATAATATAAAACATCAGGGGGCAATGACAGAGTTTTTTTTTTGGCCACTCATCCATCTGAAACAAGGGTATTTGTTTTGAATATTTAGAGTTTTAAATTTGAAAACAAATACCAGGATTTTATTTCAGATGCCCCCTTTTCCCATCCAGTTCACTCTAAAAAAAACAATGACATTTCTTTTTTCGATTTCGTATAAGGGAAGGTAATTTGCAAACGTTTTTTCTAAAGATTTCTTTTGACTTTGGAGGAAAACCCCGGCAGATCAAAACTTGCGAAAACAATGCCACTGTTTTTCCAGGCATTGTTTCGATTGTTTTTACTTACTTTTTTTTCTGCGAAAGTTATCAAACCCTACGCTAAGCTTTCAGTTCTTCAATAAACTTTGAACACTTTTTGGAAAAACGGAGTTCGGATCAAGATATTTCTTAATGAACGATTTACCTTTTTTGATAATTTAGAAAAGGGAAATCAGATACCCCCATGACGAGAAAGAGATTTTATTTCAAATTTTCCGAATTACTTAACTTTAGACGTTGTTCGGAAAATTTTTATTTCAAAACTTGATGGTCGGACTTAGTTTTAATATCTTGAAAAAAAAAAAAGGAACGACACTTTTTGGAAATTTAGAGCAACACCCAGAAAAAGGACCCCAAAAAAAAATATATATATATATATATAATATATATATATATATAATATATAATATTATTATATACAGATGATCATAGCGCCTGCTACCCGCCAGGGATCAAAACGAATACATAAGGGAGGGAACCCCTTATGAGGCAAAGGCAAAAGGGACTTTTCCCCTGAAAAAGTTCATTTTAAATGTAAATTATTACAAAATTGTTAAAAACCCTGAGGATACAAAAAACCTAATTTCTGACTGGTTTTTTTTAAATTGTATAAAAAGATAAAAAAATTTTTTTTAATTTTCAATTTTAAATAAATAGATGATAAAAAATCAACATCTAAATCATTAAAAAATTTAGATATATGGAGTCAAGCACCCAGGTTTCAAGGGGAGCCAACGCACGCGGCTTTCGGCAGAGACAGGGCGATATAACCATAAAAATATTTTATTGTTTTCGGCCTACTTAGCAAAACTTTACGCGAAAAAAAACATTTTTTAATGGCAAATTTAAATTTTTGAAAAAATAGGTTATTTAAAAATAATGGAAAACAATAAAATTCAGAACGCGGATTTCGCCAAAAAATTTGCCATTTTATACTTTAAAATGCCGAAAAAAAGGCCCATTTAATATTTTTTAAATAATTTTTAAAAAAAGAAAATTTTACGAACAGGGCCCCCAAAAAAAAAAAAAACTACGGCCAACGAATTAATTATAAAATTTGGGTAAGGGACAAATTAAAGAATTTTAAAATAATTTATTTTCCAAACTTCCCCACCCCTTACCAGAAACGAAAAAACTTAAAAACAAAAGACCAGATTTTTTGAACTTTTTTATTATTTCCAAAATAGATAAAGAAAAAATTTTTTAAAAAAATTAATTTTTTTTTTTTTTCTTGCAGACGACACTAGGGGTTCTAAACTTTTATTTTTTTTAATTTCCTTTTTCGATTTTTTGGTTAAATTTTTTTTTCCCAGGCCTAGGGCCTATTTTCGTAATAACGTACCTCGCCACCCCAGGGGACACCCTGATACGGGAAGGAAGGGACGGAATGTCAAAAAAATATACGAAAGGGCCAAAAAATTTCCTCCATCGTAATACCCCCTTTTGTTGTAGTCCGAAAAAAATTTTTTCCCAAATTTTTTCAAATGCATAAAAGACTTAAAATTTCGACAAGGTGGGGAATATCCCAAAATCAAAAAATATCAGCCGAAGGGCTCCCAAATTGGGGGCTTCCAACCATTCGAGGTTGATTTTTTTTTTTTTCGATCAAGGAAACGATGAAAAGATTTTAAGCAAAAATTTTCATTATTTGAAAATACACTTTTGCAACGAAAGGTGGAGTTTTTTGTCGATAAAATAACGTTTAATGGTTTTTTAATCGGATAAATATGATTTTATCAAAAACACGTTAATAAAAAATGAGGTTTTTTTAAAAGATTTTAATTTTTTTGCAATTTATAAAACCAATACAAAAAGTTTTTTTTAATTATTTTTTCATCAAACACAAAAAATTTGCAAAACAAATAACGCAAAATCTGGTATTTTATGAGGAAAACTAATAATAACTTTATTGAAGCATTTGCAAAGACCTTTCTATAAAAAAAAATGTATCATAAAAGTTAAGTGAGTTATGATTAAAATAAGGTTAGACTAAAATTTTTTGAGTGCAAAAATCTTCGAAAACAACCCCCTAATTACCACCCTAATTAAAATAAGTCGTAGCACCCTTTTTTAATTCTCTTTATCTATGTATTATAAATGCATTCTAAAATTTTAACCGATTAAAATTGCTTAATTTTTAAAAAAATGGAGCTGCAAGTGAAAATTAAATTTCAGAATTTTAATAAAAAATGACCTCTTCTTGAAAATAACTCGAAAACTAAGGGAGATACGTAAAAATTACTAAGGTATCAAATTGTAGATTTTAGATTACAAATATATTTTTTTTTAATTTACTGTATGACGGAAATTAAGTGCGATATAAACATTTAAAACGTGTGTGTATAGACGAGCACTACCTTGTTTTCAGCCCTTTCAACTTACCCCTTTAAAAAAGTAAGGGTTGTAAACAGTTTTAATATATAGGACCTTATAGCTCTTGCAAAAAGCAACAAAATGGGTTTTTAATAAACTTTTCATCACAAAAACTGAATAAGTTATGTTTAAAAAACCAATTTTTTTGTA
Source organism: Listronotus oregonensis (assembly GCA_019359885.1). Lineage (NCBI taxonomy): Eukaryota > Metazoa > Arthropoda > Insecta > Coleoptera > Curculionidae > Listronotus > Listronotus oregonensis. The sequence continues at coordinate 224,487 of JAHBCN010003957.1, forward strand.
GCATTCTGAAAGCGATTCGATATTTTTTTTTAAATCTGCAGTTTTGTACTATTGTAAGGGGTGGGTTTTTAAGGATTAAAAAATTACAAAATTAAATTAGTCATATTTTGAGTTATCTAGGGTAAACATTTTTTCTATTAAATTATAATAAGGGTTGATTTTCAAGGGTTGAAATATATTAAATAGTGTTTCAAAGAATTAAATGCCTATTTTTCAATTTATATGAGCCTAATTTTATGTGACTTGGGGTTTAATATGAAAGTTTTAAAGGTTTTTGCAATAAGGGGTAGTTTTCACCTTTAAAAAATAATCAGCATAATGCAGATTTCTAAGAGGAGGGTAAGTTAAGCTGAATAAGACTAGGAACCTCAGCCCGCAAAGTTTTTCTTCTCCTCCCAATCTCAAATTTAAGTCCCGTGTGAACAAACTCCTCACTTTCACACTGAAGACACCCACGGTATTAGTACTTAGGATCAGCTTCGGACTGTCCCAAGATAAAAAATCCCAAAATAAATAGAAACAGTACACTTGTTCAACTTATTTGATCAATTTAATCAACTTAAGCTTTAATGATAGTTTTATTGGTTTTAGCAAAAGGGTAGTTTTCCCTAAAAAGAAAGAGCGCCCATCGACATAATATAGATTTTAAAGAGGAGGTAAGTTAAGCTTAATCCCAAATTTTCATGCAAATCTTTGCATTTTGAAAAAATTGTCAGGTTTTGTACTTTTTTCAGCTGCGTTTTCTGGACTAGTGTAGGTGGTGGATAGAATGACCTATGAACACGGGATTTTTATTTTAAGATGTCTATGGTATGTACCACTCCGGTCTTAAATAGATTACGTATTTCAAAGTATTTTGTTGAAGTTAACTCTTATGACTATTTAATTTTCTCGAATACGATTAATAAAACCCTAACATTGTTTACTGGATACAATATAAAAATAATAGCCTTGGTATTGCCGTAAACTCTTCCCAGTTTATGATTATTTAGTTTAAGGATAAGACTGAATTTTATGTTTCTTTTAGTACCTATATTGGTATTGGTTATAGCGAAATTGATATTTAGCTCTAAATGTGTTAGAAATAAAGGTAATATATTCTACTACGGGGGTTAAACCATATTTATTATTTCTTATGGATTTCTACTAGGGTCATTCGGAATTCTCGGCTCGAGAATTCCGAAATCGTTGGGCTTTGTTCCAGGGAAATCAAGTTCGAGAAAATTTCAGAACTCGAGAAATCATATTTGAGTCTATGAAATTATAAAATAAAACTATTTGCGTTTGCCGTTTGTTTTAAACGCGCGGCGGCGGGGCGGCACGGCCAAAGCAATAGTGGTACTTTTGACCTTCGCCGATCGCGCGCGGCAAGCGCTCTGGCGGCGTCGTTTTATACATAATACAATATAGTAGGTAATACACCAGTAATGCCAACCTAGGAAATTATTCCCTGTTCTAGGATTTTTTCCCACAATAGGAAAAAGGGAATTTTATCTAATATCTAGGGAATTTTCAACTTTGGATTGTTTTCAGTTTAATTTATAGAATTTCAGTCAATTTATTGATTTTAATATTAAATGGACTACTAATGACAAGTACCTATTAAATCCTTATACCCTGGGTTATGGTTTGACCATTGTATCTTTTCAAAAATTGCTTCTCTGTTGCGCTGATTAATCTAATTCGGGTAATTCGTGGTATCGGGTTTCGGGAATTACAGATCAACTGCTACTTAGCATCTCTCTGTAATGATATTAGCCTTCTATTTTGTGGTTGTTGTCCACAAAATACTAAGGGAAGAAAGAAATGTTAAGTTCGTGTATTTGTTGCCCCACAGTAATGCCGAGACGAGCTGAGTATTTTCAGTCGTTACCGACGTTAAAAATAAAAGGAGAAATTAATTATCCAGTGAGGCATTAAATGCAGTGTGTTTAATTCGCTCTTTCTAGTGAAAAACTGCGCCAAAATTATTCATTAAATGAAAAGAAAGTCTCATGAAAAGGAAAACCTTTAAAAAAAAAGATTGATTTTAAGAATTTTTAGAATTGTTTTTTTTTGTTTGGAAACTTTATTTTTGTTAATTCATTTTGCTATCTATGTCCATTGTTACCATGAGATTTTATTTTTATGTTTTTTTTTAACTTTCTGACAATAAAGTCATTTCATAAATTATTTTTCTATTTAATTTTGATCGAGGAAATTCTGGGATTTTTCACTAAAAAAATTGGGAATTTTAAGCGAGCTTGGTTGGCAACACTGTAATACGCACATGTTCTTTAGTGTTTCGACTCTAGCTAGTTCAGACGGTTTACAAAGTAGTACACGCAATTTGTAAATTTCTCGACAACCCGAGAAGACCAGAAATTAGCCTCGAGAATTCTCGAGACCTGAGAATTGATAGTCGAGAAATCATGAACCCTAATTTCTACCAAAATTACTCTGTAATTAAACTAACAATGACATTTTTTGATGTGAAAATATTTCTCTGGTTTTAAAAGCATTGCATTAATTTTCAATTTTAATCTTAAGTGGAATTTAAATATATTTTTTCCACTACTTTTTCAGAAAATCTCATTTTTGTCCCTCTGGGTAAAAAAAAGTAAAACTATACGTGCCTATTATAAAATGCAAACATTGTCTCCATTACCATTGCTTATTTTTTCAAAACGTGTACTTTCCAAAAGGAAATAAGTGCGTTTGACTACGAATGAAAATTACAAATTGTTTGTATTGTTCAAATGAAATCATCGATCTTTAACAATTTTAAATATTAAAAAATTCATATACTATTAAATACTAAAAAATTGAAAATAAGATATTAGGAAAACTAATATCAGAAATGCTAGGAAAGGTAGAAGAAAAAATCATATACATTTCTTATAGGTACATTTTCTTTTCCTTCATTGGATTTCAAACAATCCACGAGAGGAAAAGTGGCATATACAAGGAGCTTGGCCCTTATTTTACACAAGTTTTTTTAGCATGATCTCTCTTTTTCTTTTGAGTTTAATAAATGAAATAAAATCCGACATTTTAAATTCTAAGACAATCATCACCTCAGGAACTCAGCTTCAAATCACAGGTAATAAAAATACTTACGTGAAGTTACATACCAAATCGCATACATTTATGTGGACCGATAAAGTTATAATAGGGAAGAAAATACGCTGAAACCTTTCGTGTAATATACACACTGCGTGCGTCAGGCCTAAACTTGGACTGGCTCATTACAGTGCGCCCATATTTTTAAGTTTAGCTTATGCTATAAGTACTAATAACAATTTTTCTATTATATAAATTTGTTTACTTTCTCCCTCACCTTAATAGGTTTGTTTCACAGAAGTCAGGAACAGTCAGAAACTGTCGATTCTGGGCAATCAACTATCCGCGTTCACACAAAAGTTTTTCGGATTGTTTGGAAAAAACTTTGATGGTGTTCTCACAAGTTGTGATAGTTTAAACCGTCAGAGAGTTTGCGGATCCATTACCAGTAAATTGTCGGAAGCATGCGCAGTACTCAGAGGAATATTTGACAGATAAAAATAAACAGACGCGCCTTAACCCTATTTTTTTCCTAGTGGTGTTTGTTGGTTGTTTTTTCTGTTTTGTTGTTCCTATGTTATATTTATTCGTATTAAAAAGACAAGACAAAAATGAGTGGGTTTTTTATTTTTCGGATGATTTGACTTTTCCGATACAGAAACGGACTCGCTCAGACCTTGAAGATCTTCTAGAGGAAAGGATAAGGGGGCCCAAAAATCAAAACTTTTTGAAGTAATTGTTCCTCAATTTAATGAACAAGAATTTATAGAACATTTTCGAATGACCGTGACACAGTGAATGATTTATCACAAAGATTTGAGGCCAGTAACTATTATAAAGATCAGACTGGTCCCTACGGAAAACTGAGCCCTTGAAGAATGGCATTTTCGTGGTATGCAGGACATCAAAGGCAAGCTACAGAGATGTTGCGGATAGGTTCAATATATGCATAAGTGCTTTATATAAAGTAAATAAGAAGAGTTAATACTTCCTTAGTAACCTGGCACCAGGTAATGTTGGCCCAATGCCCAAGAAAGACTTGAAATTGAACAATTCTTAGGGAAAAAATGGATTCCCGGGAATTGTTGGCCTTATCGATGGAACTCATATCAAATAGATAGACCAAAAGGAGGATCTTTACTCGTACATCAATAGGAAAGGATACTACTTTAATTCAGGTATTATCTTAGGTATTAAATTGTATAATAACTCGAAGGCATCAAAAAAATAATTGTAAGAAAGAGTACAAATATTTGATTTTCACTATTTTCCAAGCTTAAATTCGAACCCATTAATGGCTTTTTTAGCCCAAATTATGAACTTTTTGATTATGTTACCAGCAAGATAAGTTGCCAAAAAGCTTAGATTAGGTCAACGTTAATATGATAATTTCATCTTTATAAAATTATCATGTTCTTGGTAACTTATGCTTCTTTGGGAATTTGCTTATTAGTAGGTCCATAATTTGACCTAAAGTATGTACTATTCTATAAAATACCTGATAAAATATGAAAATTTTTGAAATTATTACTGTGTACCAAAAAATTTCCCATTGTACCATGTCTATTCCAATTTTATTTTTTTTAAATATAATAAAAATGAAAATTTTGTATTTGTTACAGGCTCAGCTAAAGGGGTGACCAAAGCTTTCGAATAAGAGACATTTTCGTAGGCTATCCGGGCTGGGGCCATTAATTTTATATTTAGAACATCTACACTAGGTGAAACATTAGAAGAAAAAAAAGGGATGACATTTATTAGAGATAGCGCTTCCCCTTTATCAAAAATTTTTTGACACCTTTTCCCCTGATAGGGGCCTCTTGACTCCAGGTCAAATAAATTATAATGTGAAGCATTCTTCAAACAGAATAAAGATAGAACATTGTAATGGTGTTCTTAAACAAAAATGGCGCCAACTATACCATGTAAAATTAAGGAAAATCAGAAGCATAGTCAACTTTATAAGAGCTTGCTGTGTTTTACATAACTTGGCTTTACAAGATAATGAAAACATTGAAGTTGTAGAAAATGAAGAAATAGATGCCGCAGTAAATATGCCTGAAAACTTAAATGATGCGGTGGAAGACCTGAATGCTGCTGAGAAAAGGAATAGTATAGTTGAAATTTGCTATTCATTAATTTTAATTTATTGTAAAACATTTTTTTTTGTTTTATTTACTTTTTTTTTTTTTAAAATAAATAAACTGTAGTTCTGTTTTAAAGTATATTAAGTACATAATTTATCCCAGTTCACATAACAAAAAAATCAAATTTACATTCTACAATAAATAACAAAACGACAATAAATATTTTTAATATTAGTAAAATGTAATTTCCAAGTTCCTTGAGGATTAGGTTTTTTTTTTAAAAATAGACTTTTTCTTATATTATTAATAACAAAAGTAATATATTTTAGCATGTGATAGTATGTCTCAAAAAATTTCATTTCTACTATTCTAATAACAAAAGTCAAAATCTATATTCTTTAACATATAATAACGATAATCAGTCTTTAAAAAAAAGCCTTCATTTCTACTATTTTTAACAAACAAAAGTCAAAACCTATATTTTTTAACAGGGAAACGATAATCCAGTCTATAAAAACAGCCTTTATTTTTACTATTTTAATTAATAAAAAACCAAAATAAATATTCTTTTAAATTGTAATTAACTTAAAAACAACCATCAATTCTACTATTCTAATAAATAACAAAAGTCAAAACAAATATTTTTTAACATGTTATAAACTTAAAAACAGCCATCAATTTTACTATTCTAAAATAACAAAAGTCAAAATCTATATTTTTAACATGTAAAACGATAATCTAAATAACAAAACTTAAACAAATATTCTTTAAACATAATAAACTTAAACAGCCTTCATTTTTAAAAAATAGGTAAATCAAAAATACCCTGAACCATGTAATTAAAAAAAAAAAAACTTATAATACAATATCTTAAAATTTATTAAAATAACTTGCATTTTGTTGCTTTAGTAATTCATTGCGTTCCTTTGACATTTCTTTCCTGCATTGTTTAATTTTTTTTTTTGAACTTCCAACTTTTCCCCTTCAATTTGTAATTTGGCCTCCTGGTATTCCTTCCTATCCTTTTTCATCCCTGCTAGAATTATATTCCCTATTTTAAAAAAGGAGTCCTTTTTCTTTTTAAAGTTTCACCTCAATTTTTTGACTTTTTAGGAAGGCCCTTTTTTTTACCGTCTAAGAAAAGGAGAAGCTGGTTTAGGGGCTTCTTTTATCGTTTTCCGATCTGACATTTCTTTTTTAATGGTATTATTTGATAATAACAAAATGGGTTTAACATTTCTTTTTCCTTTAAATATTTCATTCATCTCTAGATATTCAAAACATTTTTTTCCTCGGCCAGTTTTGTTTTGGTTGTCTACATACTTTTGTATGCCCTTTCTAAAACCCTCCAACGATTTTCGCAATGACTGGGGGTAAAATTTGTTTTAAGAATTTTGTTCATTTCTTGTGCGAGAATTTCCCACAACTTTTTTAAATTCTTAATTAGTTGTGTACCTAGCTTTGGCTTATATTGTTTGTATAACCAAAAATATTTTCGTTTGATTACTTGTCCAACTGACTTGATCTGAATGAGGACGTAGACGCTCATCAGCATTTGGCCATAGGGCTGTTTTTGCCGGTTGCCACTTTAAAATTCATCCAACTCCATTTCTAATGCTAAAATAAATAAAAGGTAAATGTTTTAAAATAATTAACCAGAGTTTGCAGGACATTGAAAAAACCTTTATCTAATTTTGTTTAAAAATTAAATTACCATCTACCTGTTTATCCATTTCAACCAAAACAATATTTCAGGTTATCTTTTTTTGTTCTTCACTTTTTTTTTGGGTCATATTAAAAACAAATCTGAAGTTAGTCGCTGATAACTTCTTTATTTGTCAACTGTTCACACAACTGTTTGAAACCGATCAGAAATTGACATGCGCATTTACGTTAGTTTGGAAACTTCACAAACTTGTTATGGATTTTCTGTGAGAACAAACCTAATATTTTATTTTCGCTTAATATTTAAATTCTTTGAAAAATAAATAAATCCTTACGACCTTTAAATGGATAAATGGAAGAGTTGCCAATTCCTTTGGGACTAAAAAGACCGGCAAAGCTAAGCCCATTACCTGCCTCGAAAGAATCTTGTTTTCCTATCCTTGAGATCTAAATAAGCGGTTTTCCATTTAAATCTTCTTGAAAGAATCTTTTAGGCTATACGAGGGAATATTACTTAATTTAGTAAGACTGTATAGTTTTAACTGCACAAACAATTTTTTGTTTGATGTGTCCAGGGCATCTTTAAATTGAAACCTCTTGCCATCTCGGCTATTTGTGTGTGCCTGTATAAAACTCATCTTTTTGCAAGCACGGTATTTTTTGGCATTTTCGTTCTTTGGAGCTGGTAGGATTTTCTTGATTATGATGTTTCACAGAATTTGTCTCAATCGAGAACGTTTCATAGCCGAGCTCTTCTGTTATTTTAATTTTGCATTTTTGATCCCCCCAAAATATACCCAGTAGACTGTGTAAAAAAAATGTTTTTTGTTTTTTTTTTCGATTAAAGGCATCTCCAAAGTTTCTTCTAAAAATTCTTCCCAAAATTGAGCTGGCGCATAGGAAGCTCCCCTGTTCCATTTAAAATACATGGAAAAAATGTGTTTTTTTTTCTTATTTTCAAAATAACTATATGATTTTTTTTTCGAATTTAGGTTCCAACTGTCTTATAGGAAATTTAATTCTCTACAAAATCGATATCTTATGTTTTTTCCTAAAATAAATAGAAATAAAGTTACAGAGCATAGAATAATGAATACATTTTTAATGATAAAATAATACGAATAATTTACTTTTTCTACTTGCGTGCGCAAAGTACTTACTTTGCGCACGCAAATGAGTGCGCACAGTTTAACTTTGCGCACGAATTTTCGTTCTGCATATTTGCCCTATTTATGGTCGATTTTTTTAATGTATTAATAACTTCTGGATGAAATAATATTTAAAGAAAAGGATTCTACATATTCTTTTATTGTGCTTTATTGAATTTTAGATACATTTGGCGCTTAGTAAATATCCCATATCAATTTTCTTTATTATCATTTTAATATTTTTCCATGCACCATGTATTTCATAGACACCATGCTAAACAATAAAAAATCAAATAATTTTTCTTGTTGCTGCAGCACCCAAGTACAAACATTTTCTAATGTCACGAAAGCATCAGAAAATTCGGTAATAAGTTTAAAATAAGTTTCTAAGAATGGAGGAAGAATTGTCAGACGATGTTTTAAAAGCTGCAAGTTTGGCCAACTTAGAGCTCCTGTCAGCAAAATCAAAAGAAAAGTACGAGAAACAGTATAATTCATTTGAAACATGGTGTGAAGAAAAAGGCGTTAGAACTTTGAAAGAGGAGGTACTTTTAGCCTATTTTCCCAAATTAAGCAAGGAATTTAGTCCAAATACTTTATGATCGAAATACTCCATGCTGAAAAGTGTTTTAAAGATCAAGAAAATGTAGATATCGGCAAGTTTTATAAGTTAGCAGCATTTATTAAGAAACAAAATGTAGGCTTTCGGCCAAAAAAGTCAAGGATTTTTTCAAAAGAAGAAATATCTACATTTATTAATGAAGCACCTGATGAAATATATATTTTGATAAAAATTGCGACCATATTCGGACTTGCTGGCGCCTGCAGACGAGAAGAACTCGCAAAAATGAAAACATCCGACATCGAGGACAAAGGCAACTTAATTGTTGTGAAGATTCCAGATGCAAAAAACTATACCTCAAGTACTTTCGTCCTGTCTGAAGAAATCAACGACGGAAAGTATTTGTTCTTATATCGGAAGTATACAGCATTACGGCCACCGACAATTGGGATCAATACATTTGGGAAGATGTCTTCTGAGATAGCAGCATTTTTAAAGTTGCCGAACCAGAGCTATATACCGGCCACAGCTTCCGGCGATCTTCTGCAACGTTACTTGCAAATTCCGGAAAAGGACTCATAGATATAAAGCGGTTAGGCGGTTGGAAATCGACAACGGTAACCGAGGGATACATTGAAGAATCAACAGGCTACAAAAAGGGGTTAAGTAAAAAATTTTAAACTGCAACAAGCCACAAACTCTCAAGAAGCCAGATAAAATGTCCTGTTCCACAGACGCTGTTCAATCAGCTAAAACACAAGATTTCGTCTTAACATCGAGCAGCGAACCATCATCAACGTTCCTAAGAAATCATTTGAAATCGGCCATAAACATTCAACATGCAACTAATTGTACTTTTAACATTAATATTGTTAATAATAATTAATAATAGTTTTTTTGTATAATCAGTTAAAATAAAAATTTAATTATTTACTTTGGATTTTTAATTTTTACTCAAATATTCGTATATTTCTAATAATCATATTCTTTAATAAAACGCTCCTAGAAAAAGTATTCGCAAGTAGAAAAAGTATTGTTCCTAATACTTGCGCAAAGTGACTTTTCCGCACTTAAAGCTTATCCGAACTCCGCTTCGCGTCGTTCGTCTAACTGCTTTGGCGTGCGGAAAAGTATCACTTTGTGCACTTATTAGGAAAATAACTATTTTAACTACAATTTTGATTCTATTTTATTTTGACTTTAAATAACAGTATGTAAACAGTGATATCCTTTACTGTTTACATACTAAAAATAATTAAACCCTGTTAAAACAGTGTTTTATTGTGATAAAGTCAAAATAAAAAGAATAAAAATTCTATCCTTTTTGAAAAGTAAATTATTAGTATGAACCCCTGTTACAGAAGTTTTGAGAAGAAAATTCCAGGTATTTCGCAGAAATATGGATGCCGTATATTAAGTGATCCTTGGAATTTACAGTTGCTATGGTTTCGCCATTTGATAAATATGTCAAAGTTGTTATAATTTATTTCGCAATGGCATACAAGCCAGATATTTGGAAAAGTATTTATAAACTAGTTGGGCAAATGCCTAAAAAAGAAATAGTAAGGATTTTCAAGGCGAAAATATTTCGAAATCCACCATATATCGAACAGTTCGGGAATGTGAAGAAGGAATCCCATGTATGAACCTCTCGAAAAGTGGTCGACCACTGAAGGTGTCTAATGCCCAGCAGGAAAGATTAGTGTGAAGAGTAAAAAATGTCGTTGGACAGTCTACCAGAAAGGTTGGTCCTCGCTTCCGAATTTCCAACGCAACTGTTTCTCGGTATATTGCTAAAAGTGGTTTAAAATACCGAAAAAGAAAAAAGGCACCCAAATATACTGATGATCAGCTAGCAAGAATAGCTAGGTGCTGTCGCAATTTAAGGCGAGTTCACTTCGCGAATAACAGATCGATTGTCATGAATGATGCAAAATATTTTACCCTTAGCCATGCAGAACTACCAGGAAATTCTAGATTTTACACCAACAATATAGAAGAAACCCCAAATGATGTTAGATATAAAGCCAAAGCTAAGTATCCAGGCCTTTTGTTGGTCATGTAAGAGGAGAGGCTGTGAATGCCGAGGTCTACATCAGAGATTGTTTAACTAAAGTGTTTAATTTTATCAAAGTACATCTCGGTGATGGAAATTATATGTTTTGGCCAGATCTGGCATCAGCTCATTATGCCAGAGCTACACTTGACTGGCTGGAAGCAAGATATATTCCGTATGTGTCCAGGATTGATAACCACCCTAATGTCCCCCAAGCCTGGCCAATTGAAACTTTCTGAGCTCGATTGGCTCACAAAGTCTACGCTAACGGCTGGGAAGCACGAAACAAACAACAACTTCCGCAGCGAATCTTCCAAAAAGTAAGAGAAATAAATATACATGATGTCCAAAACGTCATGAGACCAGTTAGGCATATATTACGAGTCATAGGAGTTAATAATATTATAGGTTTGAAAAAATAAAAGTTTATTTAGATAGAAACAAGTAGTTTCAATTTTTTTCTCAAAACTTATGTAACAGGGGTTATTCCATCGTTAAAAATTTCTTCCCTTATTCTATGCTCTGTAAATTTATTTCTATTCAGTTTACGGAACACTTTTAAAAAATGTTCGGATACCTTTAAAAACTGCTGAAATACTCGTTGCGTTCATTTTAATGGTTTTTAAATTAAAACACATCTAATTTGGTTCAATTTATTCGTTGATTATTTTTTTTTCAGTTTTGACCCCTTAAAAATATTGCTAAGGTGTATTCACTACTGCGACCATGTTAACATATAGTAAGTTGTTGTTTAAAAAGTTGCGAAAATTCAAAAACTAAACCTATTAATACTAACCATTGCATTCTGACTAGGCTGCCTCCTCAACAACCTAGCTTGGAAACTGGAAGGCGTGTCAATGGTATGCTGCCTTGTCAGCGCCGGGTGCTGATTGGCCACGCTCCCTTGTCGAAACCAAGGCAGCGATATTTTCCTTTTGGCTTTCTGAGATTTTTGGCTGGTAAGACCACTGGTCGACGAAGTGTTTCCCGACATTTTTAAGGCGTTCGATACGGTCACTGGTCACGATTTGTATTTAAATTTAAAGTAATTGCTGCACTGTTTTAAATTATTAGTTTCGATTAATATTTAAAGCGAGATTTCAATAACTGGTTTTCATTGTTTAAACATTTTCGCTCTATCATGTGGGGTGACCGCAAAACTCCGTTTACACGAACTGCTTCCTCGAACTTTGTCGTTTAATTCGGTTTACAGGAATAACCTGATAAATCTTTATTTCCGTTTCCTTGCGCTGAAGTTATTTCTTAATAAAGGTGATATAGCAGTAATAATACTCCTAAAAAGCTATTTGTAAGTTGATATGGAGGGATGAGTTAACTTAATTATATTATTGTTTTAATTCATTAAATTATTTGTAATTTTACTGAATGTCTAGTGATATTAATATTTTAAACTGTCTATACAATTCTTTAAATTATTTTTTTACATTACGTTTAAATGAACAATCTTCAAGCACCATATAAAGCTTAGTGATCACAGAGCAGGTTTTTTAAAATTATTCTTTTTTCTAAAGTGATGTGTATGTATATTTTGCCGAAGCGTGTAGAATCAACACATATATTTTGTCTATACTAAGCTATTTTCTTTATTCTATGGTAAATTCTTACGTTATGTTGAAAGACTGGGTATTTTTTAGTTCAATTTGTGGTTTAGTATTTCATTGGATACCTGTAGAGAAAACGGAAGTTAACGTGGGAAAAGGTCCATATTATTACACTGTCAAATTAACATAAACAAAATGCTTTTTAGTTGGTCAAAAGGTAACAAATTATTTTATCCGACGAAATCGATAAACCATAATATGAGGAGTCTGCGAAAAAAACGATAAAAGTCCATTTTTAGGCCAAAATAGCTTATTTAATTGAAAACGTATGCATCCGTTTTAACATTTTTTTGTACTTACAAGAAGAACAAACTGAATTTAAAAAAAATAACCATACGAAAATTGATGACCAAACATACAGGAAAATTGTGTTTTTTTTTTGTTTTAAAAAAGAGCGGTACAAACAGACCAAAATATTATTTATTTTTTAATAGTATTGGATAAATTAAAGTAGAATCTTTATTATGAAATCAATTAAAAATGATTATCTTTCGGTATTCTGTTAAGGAAAGTTTATAGATTTATTCCTTTTTTTTTAAATATAACAGAATTACCAAATCCCTATAAAAAAAACTACAACCTTTTAATAATTTAGAATCTTTATTTTTTACACTCCAAGATCCGGGATTAAAAAAAAATATACCCTCATCTGTTAATTGGATAAAATAATGTTTTATAGGTTGATTTCAATCTTATGAATTTATGAAAATAACCTCTGCCACCATAGTTCTACTACAAAAAAATAAATAAATAAAAAAAAAAATTTGGGCTGAAATTTTTGGTCAAAATCACATTTTTGTTTAAATCGCCTTTATTATTTATTTGATTAGGAATGTTTATTTAACTTTTTATATGGACAATTTTAAAAGCTTTATTTTTTGTATAAAATTTTTGGTATCTCTTATAGTTTTTGAGATATTTACGATTTTTTTTTAAATTTAAAACGTTAATAATATCTTTAAAACTATAAGAAATAAACGAAATTTTATATAGTTTAAATTATATATAGACCTTTAATTTAAGTTATTTAAATATTTTTATCTAAATGCAATACTTCTCGAGTTATTATCAAAATACCGAATTTTCAGGATTTTTTCAAGGAAAACAATTGAGATTTTGTTTATTTTTAGATTTTTGCAAATTTTGGATAATTTGGGATTCAAATAAATAAAATAAATAATTTATAAAAAAAAACAAAAATCACATTAAAAAAATTATATATTTTTTAAATTTTTCTTATAATAAATCATTATTAAATGTAGCAGACCTATGGTGACAGAGTTTTTTTAAATAAAAAAACTTAAGATTGAAATCAGCCTATATAACATTATTTTATCCAATAAACAGATAAGGGTATATTTTTTCAATCCCCAAACTGAAATTAAATTATAGCTTTTTAATGGTGCATAGATGATAATTTTACCATTATTTTAAAAAACATACAAATATTAAATTATTTTCGCGATTAAAACCGCTTGAATAGCCTCATTTAAAAAGAAAATATTTTTTTAATCACCATAATAAATTTTTGTCATAAAAAAATACCCTTATTATTATATCAAACCCAAAAGTTATTTTTAATGCCAAATAAACTTCTTTGTTATTAAATTTATGTACCCAAATTTTTAACAGGTTGTATTCTAAATAAATAAATAATTACCATAAATTCTTCCCGAAAAATTCATGCTTCATGTTCAAAATAATAACTGTAAATAGTAAATCTGTCACCAGATGAATTTCCTGACACCAAAATAATGGAATTACTTAATTCGCTTATGATTAGTTCTGGATAGTTCAGTTTAGTTCTGGTAATGTAATTTTATTGTTTGGTAATTAATTGCATTTTGGGTTAATACACATACATTTACAGGTACTTTTTCAAATGGATTGGCTTTAAAAAGTTGGTGACAGATCTACCATTTTAAGAACATTTCTGTTTATATGGAAAAGTTCTAAGGGTGGTAATATCACATCCTATTTAAAATACTAAAGCCCTATTTGGACGAAGCGTTAAAAACACAGCAGAGAAAGTTTTTTTTATTTTTTTTTTGACAAAATATATCTTTTTGCATTTTAAAATAAAAAATATTGTTGAAACTTTTCTAAAGCATTAAAAAACATTTTTTTCCTAAAGAACATGGCTAATTTGACGAGGACACAAACAAACAAACAAATACCTATAATGATGCATCCGTTTTTTTTTTGTACTCACAAGAACAACAAAATAAATTAAAAAAAACTAGCTTTATGAAATTAATTATTTAATTTCGAGATATTCGAAGACCAAACCTACGTACTGAAAATTGTGTTGTTTTTGTGTTTTAGAGAGTGGTATAAACAGACAAAAATAATATTTATTTTTTATTAGTATTTATTAGATTAAAGTGGACTCTTTATTTTACAATCAATTAAAAATTATTATCTTTCGGTATTTATTTAAGGGAAGTTTTAGATTTATTCTTGGTTTTTTTTTAATATAACAGAATTACTAAATTCCAATAAAAAATATATTATTAAAAAAAAAGAATAATAATTGTTGTCCTAGGACCTGCAGAATCCACGCAAACAGGAATAACAGGACCCTTCCCCACCAGCTATAGCCCGGACCCTGGACTTTTAGCTCCCATGAACGAATCGCTCCGCCGTCGAGACTCTTCGCTCAAGAAGGCGTCGAAACGACCGGTCATTCCGCCACGGCGTCGGCGTCCAAAACGGTGTCGGTTTCAAAGAGGCGTCGATTTTGCTGCTGCCCGCGAGATCGGGCGAGCGAGACTGGCTGGCAGGGCGCCCGGGAACTGGGAAGTGGCACACGCCACGCAGGACACCGCAGTACGAGAGCATGCGACACCAGGTGGATTTTCCCTAACCCTACCAAATCTAAGAGAAACTGAAAAAACCTCAAAATCCGGCGGCTGATTTTTCAATAAATTCTGTTATTATAACGAAACCGCAAAACGCTCATAAAAGTACAGGTTTTACAATATTTGATTTATATATAATCACGATCACTTGTTTTTGAAACATATTTTTTATGCCAAATTAACTTATTTATTGCCAAATTTATGTACCCAAGTTTTTAACAGTGTATTTTAAATAAATAAATAATCACCGAAAATTTTGCCAAAAAATTGCTTTTATGCCTACAAAAGTAACTGTGTTCCCACTAAAATAGTAGATTTGTCACCAGATTGCTTTACGAAAAAAAAACCAGTAATCATGTTTTTTAAATGGTTTTTGGTAAGTCTTTAGAATTTGTAGTAACCGAGATACTTTTTCTTAAAAATTGGCTAATCTTATCATTTTTTTTCTGATATTAAATATTTTTTGTAGGTCCTTTTACCCCATTCTTGTTTTTAACATAGTCAACATAGATATGAGCAATTGCATTTTAAAAAATCTCCAATAAACAACATCTCTTTCCCCTAATAACTGATAAATATATTAAAACGTCTGGACATATGAGAAACTCGTTATAAAATTTATAAGATGAATGTCGAGTAAAAACATTTCATACTTCCATAACCCAAAAATAAAAATAAAAAACGTTTTTATTGTACCATATTACAAATTCCTATCTTAAAAAGTTTTTTGTCTATATTTTAGGTATTTGTGCCTAGGTAACACTAGTGTCATAACGTTACCCGAAATCAGCCTGGTTGTGTAAGTACTTTAAAAAACCCAAAAAAAAAATCAAAACACTTATCCACGTTTCGGTGGCAAGTCTGCTACTGTTATTAAGAATAACTTAAATGAAAAATAAAATGGAAATTAAAATTAAATTTGTTTGAATTTTGATATAAAATTTAGAGATTCTAGGAATTTTTATTATATTTATGATGTTTTGTCCCAATTGACATATTAGTTTGTTTTGACTGGTATATTTATAATTTTCAAAAAGACAAAAAAGGGGTGGTGTGTTCTAGAAGCATTTCAGTTTATTATGTGTTTGTCATCAACCACATAGTATGCGTATTGACTGAGATTTTTGATTTGTGAAATTCTGTGTTTTTAATGTACAGGGTCTTTAATAATATTTACGTGGCATCTGGAGCCTTTATTTTTGAATATAGAAAACTATGTTTTATATAAAAATTGTAGGTTTTTTTATATTATATATATTAAAAAATATTGCATTAAAAAAATGGAAAAATATGAGCAACTTCAACTTTTTCAATGGAACACTCTGTATATTATGGGCTACAACGAAAGATCTTTTTGTCTAATTTCAAATATATATTTTTTTATTAATATTTAAATAAATAGTTTTTAAGATATTTTAGCTTAAATTATAAATAAATTAAGAAGAAAATCATATTAGTATTAAGAAAGCCATGGAAACAATAAAATTGTTATGTTGCTAAATTTGGTGAGGGTTTTCTTTGGACCAATCATATTTATTCTTACGATTAAACATATCTGCTAATGTAAAGGAAGACTCGTCGGTGAATAGAATTTTATTTAAAAACTCTGGATCCTGTCGCATAAGCTATTTACAATGCATACTCAGGTCGATCCTGCATGTTTTGTTCAGAAAGATTCTGGACTGACATAAATTTATATGGATGAAATTTATAAAATTTTCAAGTTGAATAAATATTATAATCTGTTTCATTAGGTTTGGATGCCGCATCCGAAATTGATATTTTAGGATTTTCTAAAATCATTAAAAGTACTTAGTGCTAGCCCAATAGAAAAAGTATAATAATTATCCTGGAAAAAACGAGTATAGCCAAATCTTCGTTTTTATTTTGTGCCACAGCCCTGTTCTTTATTTTTAAGCTTTTCCGCTCACCAAACTTTTTTAATCTATATTTGATAGTGTCTATAGATGTTAACCGTTGTTAAGGATATAATAAGTGATATTCCCTTTGCACTGTCGTCACATTATTATTGTTGCCATTAAAAAGACGCACAATAGCAATTTTATGTTCTTCTAGATAGCCCATCGAGAAGAAAATTATTTTTAATAGTTAAAATAATACTCTTTAACTTTCCACAATATCGAGACGTCAAATTTATCATAACAATTTATTGTTTCCATATTTTTTTTATATTTTTTAATTTTTTTTTATGTTGTGCTGAACATAACTTAAGAACAATAATTTTATTAAAAATTAAAATACATAGCGTTTAATTATACATTTTGTTTAATTATTTTTTAAATTTTGCTATAATAAAATCAGATGCGTGTCATGCGTGGTATTTTTTTTTAAATCCAAATATCTCGAAAACGTTTGCTCATATCGACTTTTAACAGGTATACCTTTTTGAACGTTAAAATGACAAAACAGTTATTTAATTTACCTAAAAATATAATACAGTGCCGTACCAAAAAGTTGTGATTGTTCAAAATAGTAAAAAGGCATGTAGGTGGCTCTCCCTACAAGTAAGAGCCGTACTAAGATTGGATTCGAATCCGTCATACCAAAAAACCCCCGGATACCAAATTTTACTCTAATATTTACAATATCATAGATTTTATTTAAAAAATAGAAAAATTAAATAAAAACTTTAACACCCTGTATTTTGAAAACGAAGGCCTTGCGGACCCATATTTGTATAAACTTTTAGGTTTATTTTTGGACCCTGACTACGTACCTGAAGTATTGACATTTCCTCATAAATCACCCTGTATATATATATATATATATATATATATATATATATATATATATATATATTATATATATATATATATATATATATATATATATATATATATTATATATATATATATATATATATATATATATATATATATATATATATATATATATATATATATATATATATATATATATATATATTTAGAAATAATAATATAAGTGTTCTATATAAACAGTTTATATTTTTTTCATTTTTGTATTGTGATATTTTTTTACTGATAATTTCAAAAGATAATATGGAAAAAACCTACAATTTTAATATAAAAAATGTTTTTCTATCTTCAAAAATAAAGTCTCCAGACGCCACGTAAATATAATTAAAGACCCAGTATGTTCTATGTTCTTTTATGCGTTTAGCTAATGGTCATTGAAAACACAGAATTCCACAAAACAAAAATCTGTTAACACGCATTTGATAATAGTATATTTTATTGAACTTTAAAAGATGACAATAAAACATATCAATGAATAATTTATACTAAATGTGATCTTTAAATATTTTTTAGCCACCGGGTGGATATTAACTTCAAAAAAATTCCAACGCACGCAATTCGCCATATAATGTTATCATAAGCCGTCCTATCGGCGTATTTTTTCATGATACGAGTACACAGATATATCGATCCGATCAATATAGATATATCGCATTCGACGGCGACTTCAAAGGCGAGAAAGTTTTTCCAGGGCATTTGCGTACATAATGCGATTGCTTTTCCATCTGGAAAAGCTGGATGATTGATTGATCGGTTATTTGTCCCGCGATCTCTTGTTTTGATTTTAAATTCCCATCTGATAAAAGAAAAATAAAATATAAATATTTATTAATATCGTACAGTCTGCAGGGGATGATTTTTTAAAAGTAAATTTTTTGTAATACGGCGTTTTTCAATTCTAGGAGAAGTTAATAATGTTTGGTATAGCCAAAGACAATCGTAGTTATAAGTTATAACTATTGCCAAAAAATAAGGGCAATTTACCATATTTCGTCTCAACAATTAGGACAGGTGTACCTTCTATATTTCGATCCTCATTTTTAAGAATGCTTTAATACTTTAGAAATGACAATAAATTGGAGTTATTACTTTTGCCTGCATTTTACTTAAAATACATCTTATTTTCAAAAATTTAAACTGGTGCTTTTAGCGAATCTACGTTATCCTTAATAAAAAGGTTTTTTAATTATAATATAGGGTGTTCCATGTTTTAGATAAATGATAAGTCAAATATAAAAACGCCTTTTGCATAAAAAGCAGAAGAGATAGGTATAGGAAACCCTAATATGGTTTTAAAGGGAATTTAGTTCCGCGTCAAAATAGGCCACTAAATACAGGGTGTTCCATTTAACTTAAGGAAATTATTTAATAAAATGTGTGTCCAAATTTTGACGCAATTTTTTTCAACACTCTGTATAATATTAAGGTAAAACTTTCATGTGATAGTTAACTTTAACTTTGCTAAAATAAATTTAATTACGAGCAGCTCGTTATATGATACAGGTTAAACAATTTTTAAATTATGGTCTGTATTTTTAAATTTCTCTGAATTTCTCAGAAACGGTCAGTTTTAGGTATAGGAAATATAACAATAACTCACCTTTATTTGGTCTATAGTATCTAAAAATATAAAAAAATATGGGGTGATCCATAAGAAAAAATATAACTTTTATATGTACTTTCTCTTTGGGGCACCCTGTATATTTCAAAATAATTTTGAAATATGCTTCTCATGGACCCACATATGACCGTGCTAAAAGTTTTTCTTCAACTCGTTTCATTTCTCGTAGAAAAACCTAGGCGAATGGGGTGGGCCACCCTGTATAAATAAAAAACAAGAGGTGATTTGTTTACTTTAAACTAATTTTAATTAAAAGGGTATATTTTATATTAACCATTGTAAGTACTCTTGCCACTTACTGAATATTAAATTTGTAAACCTTCATTGCACAGTATATCGCTCCGTAAAAATATTTTTTTGGCACAAATTTCAGCTCAGAAAATGCATATTTCCCGCACGGCTTGCGCAAAAGTAGTATTTTCCGTACGCATGTAAAAAAATCTTGATCCTAACTCTTGCGGAATGTATCTTTCCGCAGTTGTTAGAATAAGAACCATTCCATAAAATTACCATATTTAGATCATGTTTTTTAAAAATTTTCCGTACAAAGGTAAATTATTTTCGTTAACCTACGGTCAACAACACAATCTCTTTCTGGAACATTATTATCCACTTTTTAGCAAGGGGTTTTCAAAAAAAAAACTGAAAATGGTACTTTTAAATAATTTTAGAAAAATTCTAGTAGATACCTAGTTCTCTAGATTAACAATTATATTTCGTTATTACAGTTTTTTACAAAAAAAATCTTAATAATTTTATAAAACCTTTTTTTAATTTAGAGTTTTTATTTGACATTTTTAACGACGAATTGCGATTTTTAAATACTAACAGTCCACTTTCACGTGACAATGGATCCTGTGGATATGTTTGGCATCATAATTTTGTTTATTTCACGTCGTATATTAGATTACATTACATTAGTTTAGGACTTGGATTCCATATCCTCCACCACTGGAGCCTGCACAAGTTTATTGTGGTCATCCATATGCTTAGAGCTCGCAGCGCGCGCAAGCCGGTCTTCTTAAAGTACTTTGTTTTACTTCAAGTACTTTGTTTTACTTCAAGTACTTTGGTTTACTTCAAGTACTTGGAGTTTCTTTAAGTAAAATACTTGGGTGGTACTTCAAGTACTTTTTCAAATTACTTGAAAATGCAAGTACATTTTAATGAATACTTGGTACTTGTACTTAAAGTACTATTTAAGAGTACTTTAACAGCTCTGATTCTTCCAGTGCTCTTCTGTTCTGAAAGGAACAGTTATTGTTTTATGAGGGTTGGCTAAAAGTCCCTCTGTTTGCACCATGTATGCATAATGCCTCAGGATTTATTTAATATTTTCTCCATTTTCCCTTCTATTGTAAGAGCCGTGATTTAATCCAAGTAGTCGATAGAATGGCACATAAATAGAACACCAGGTGCGTGTATTTTAAAGCTGCCTCGCGCACCGGTTTAGTATCGACTTTCCGTAGCAACGATAATAAACATGCCACGCGCGGCAGCCGCGCTAAATTAATACAAACCTTAAAACGCCACAAAAAATTTAAATTTTAAATATTTTTACTAATTATAACTATAGCGTTTTAAAACTTTTTGCGTTATACTTGATAAAAGTCACAGACACACTTTTTTGTGTATGTTTACAGGAAAAGTGAAAAACTAAAAAAAAATAATTTTCCAAAAAACAAAACTTTATAATTATGTCCCCATACAAACAGAAAACAAGCCCTTAATAAAATATTTAATACACATCATCGAAAAGAAAAAAAAACATTATAACATCAATTTTCTATCCCAAACTACACAATGACAAACGCCTTCGGGAACACATCGTTTCTCTAACAGGATTTACGCCTATTTGTCAAAAACCTTCCGCAAATACCTCTGCCTTCGGTTGGCAAGTGCAAAAGGTCACCGGGCCGCGACCCTTTGTACAAGAACAGTTGGGGTGTTTTTGCGTTCCGTCGCTCGGCCATCGTTTCAAACCATATTTAGTGTATCTAATTTAATCTTTTTTTTGTTTTTTTTTTTAATTTAAATTATCTCATGAAAACTAAAAAAAAACCATTAGAATTGTTATTCTGTGCGATCATTTATGAGAATTATTAACATATACAAAATAATTTATTAATAGCCCGTTTTAATGCATGTTTTTCAATTAATAAACGATTTTAGTATAATAAATATACGCCAAATATTGTTTTATTTTGGAACGTTGCACTTACATTCGAATATCAACACTAACATTTATCATTTTAGTTGCCTGAAACCGAAATACATCCCGAAGAAAATCCAAGACATTTTTTATTTATTAGTAAAACGACCAACAAAAAAAAACTTTAACCCGGGCTTTAATTAACAAACAATTCTATAACATTATTTAAGTTATTAAAGAATGCCGTATGCATTTGATTTTGAAGGATCCGATTTTTCATTTTAACATACTTACTTTTTACCATTTTAAGCAGAATATTTTTTTAATTCTGAATTGGGATGATTTTTTTATTTATAAAAACTTTTACCGCCTTACCCCCTCTATGATATATAAAAAAACATAATAATAAAATGAGGAAACAAACCAGAATTCAGGAACTCATCAACTTTTGACAGTTTATCAGCTTGACCATCTTCTAGATGGTGGTCAAAAAATAGGTGACCTGGTCGTGACTATCTTGGATATGACGTCACAGATACTGACACAAAAAAGCGTGGTCGGTGATAGTCATGACTAGGTTAAACAGATTCAGCAAGTTAAATTCCCGTCAAAAGTTACTGTTTGACCTCCGACCAGGGAAGTAACGCGATAAAAAGCTACATAATTTTTTTTCCTTACGTTTTATGTCGTGCACGACGTTGTCTTTCTAATGGCGAAAGATTGGTTGCGCGCGCAGCGTGGGACGTCAGAGTGACAGCAAGCTGATTGTTCGCAATACCAGTAGCACTCCTTGGTTTGATCACCGTTAATTGTGCCTTTCTTTGATATAAAAACATTGAACATTTTGTAAAAAAAATCGGAATTTCTGGGGGCTTCGAGGACATCCACATTTTCCACCGACGAAGTTCTGAAAATCTGTCTGGAAAGGGGAGAGCTGGCTGATCGTCTAACAACGGGCCAAAAACTGAGAAAGCAAAGCGGATTCGCCTCAAGTTTGTCTAACAGATGACGCTAGTAAAATGTGAATGGATAAAAATAAAAACGCATACCGCCAATGATAAATAACTGTAAAAAGAATAATATTACCCGGTTTCTGACACATTCTATTTTTATTAATATCCAGATTAGATTTTGTACGGTTTTTAACTTTAAATTCGGCTATATTTCCCCCATTTTGCTTTTTCAACTTGTTAAGACAGTAGTTAGACATCTCCCGAGGTCGCTAACAATCGCTCTGAGAGACTGTTAGAGTGATGTCCTCGATTAAAAAAAAACAAAACGCTTAGAGCTGCTGTAAGCAGCTGACAAAGAAAATACGTCTTTATCTATGGCAAAAAATTGCGTAGAAACAACTTAAATATATTTTTTAAAATTTTTGATCAATTTTAGTAAAATGTTTTTTTTATATTTCTGCTACGATAATGCAAAAAATATTTGAAGTCTTATTTATATATAAACAATCATAATTTATAAGTAAAAATAAGGTATAACTTGGTAAAGTCAGTAACTTTGTAAAATGTAAATTACTTTTACCAAGATTCCAAAGATTTCCTCTATGCAAAAACTCCCAAGGCAGTAAGCGTTCCTTGCAGTGTCTCTTCCAAGAAGGATGCTGCTGGCAAATACGGAATTACAATTAGATATAATGGGATGAGTTGTGAACTTATGAAAAGCTGACCACAAACGATTAAACCTAACAAAAAAATCGCCAGAATACTTGGGAATTAAAGTATTTAATAAACTGCCCGTATATATTAAAGATGCTAAAAATGCTATAAATCAAACCTTACTTAATAAGTTTGAAATGTTATAGTTTGGATGAGTATTTCTCGGCATAATATAAATTCATTTTTTATGTAATTGTTTTATAATTTTTATATCCTTATTGTTAAAGTTGTTTTTTAAAGTTTGTGTGTATATGTCGCACCCACTTGGCGTAGTTGTCCATTTCGTGAACTGGTTGTCCAGTTCGTGAAGTGGAACCAGATAGTGTAATGATATTTTATTTCACTATCTGGACAACTTTATGTCCAGTTTATGAAATGGATGTAATTTTTCCACTTAGAGAAGCGAGACTATATTACGCCATCTGGACACAAATCGTCCATTCGCGAACTGGTTGTCCAGTTCGTGAAGTGGAACCAGATGGTGTAATATTTTATTTCACTATCTGGACAACTTTATGTCTAGTTTATGAAATGAATGTAATTTTTTCACTTAGAGAAGCGAGACTATATTACACCATCTGGACACAAATCGTCCAGTTCCTGTACTGTATATTTGGCATTTGTCCACTTGGTGAAACAATCAGTCGTCGGTGTTTTGAATGGCATGAACATTATATTGGACTACTTAAGCAAAAATGTTTAATATTAAAGATAATTTTTATACGCTTCTTGATCAACATGACACGGAGAAACTAACCACAACTAACCAATGTTGGGTCATTGCATTGTATTACAGTTAATAGATAAATACCAAATATACAGTACAGGAACTGGATGATTTTTGTGTCCAGATGCTGTAATTCCGTCTCGTTTCACTAAGTGGAAAAATGGTATATCCATTTCATGAACTGGACAAAAATATTGTCCAGATGGTGAAATAAAGTATTATTACACTATCTGGTTTCACTTCAGGAACTGGACATTCAGTTCATGAAATGGGCAATTACACCATGTGAGTGCGACATATATACTACCAGGCTTGGTCTTTTTATGTAAAAAATGTAATATTATAATGTGTCCATTGACGAAATCCATACATTTATTGTAAATGTCTCTGGAAAAATAAATTATTTTTATTACAATTATTATTAAAACGGTATTATTGACGAAAATGGGGTGTTAAAAAATAAAAAAATGATGCTTCTTTAACCATCGTATATTAGAAACCGACAAATAATTTACAAATTACCATCCACGTATTTGGATTGCAAAATTCCAGGGGCACTACACTGGTTAGTGCTTCCTTTGGTTATGGTATTCCGATGTTACAGAACGCATGCCGCAAGGCACCCGTTCAGCTTACTGGGATGGTCTGAGTGACTGCAACTAGGATTGCCAGATGCCCCGCATTTTACGGATTACCCCGTTTTTTTTTAGGCTATGACAATACAAAAACCTCTAATTCAGAAAATAAAATACAGGGTAAATAAAGATCCCGTATTTATTAAAAAATTGAATAGGACTAGCGCAACTCAACGCGGACATATAATTTAGCGGGTGGCGGTTGGTGAATTCGTTGCGCGGGCCGCAATGTGTGCTTATTTGTTTATGTTCATTTGTGACTAAACATATTTCCATATTCCAGCTTCTAATAGTCCAGTAGAAAGAATATTATTCTTTTGACGCAATGCGTAAACGGATAGCTGAAACCGAATTAATATTGATACCGCGAATGCGGAGTTACATGTCAAATGAAATTTTAAAAAGTGTTTTATACAATTATTAAAAAAAGAGCTTTTAAAGACTGTTTTTTCAAATAATAAAGAGAGTCTCAAAAAATAAATCATCCCATTATTTAAAACCCTTAGATAAAATAACGGCCAAGTTTCTATCCAAAAATCTCGGCCTTTTAAAGGTTTGAGATCTAAAATTGAACCAAGTTCTGTCCACACTTTTATTATAAATAAATTTTAGGATGGCCCATTCAATAGGGACCCATACTTCTTCTCGGGAACTCCAAGTTATACTAGAAAAAGTTTTTTTTTATAAAACCTGTTTGTAGTAAAAGTATCTTTAATTTTATAATAATTTCAGGTTTTTTGCGTTTTTATTTAAAGTGTGGTGCCACAGAGTTGATTTTTTTAATAAAACACCCTATATTTTATTTAATATTCGGATAGCCCTTTCAAAAATAAATTCAACGATGTATATAAACATGGGTTTGTTATGCACCGTTTCGAACTTCTTAGCGATTATCTTCAGAATGGATGCAATTATGTAACCGGTATGACTACGACACTAATTAACTTTTAATAATTTTTTACGCGCATTCTTTTTTATGCGATAGTGGTTTTGATTATTTAATATTACAATTTAAAATTTCTTTAAAAAATACGCAGTGTTGGCAAGGTTTGCAAGCTGTTCCTTTTCGCATTTTTTTCAAATGAGACCCACTGTATATTATTGTATTTTTAAACAGCCACTTTAATTGCAGTTCCAATCATATAACATGGTGTGGGTCTCTGACTTACCGATTTAGCTTACAATTTAAAAATTGGCTATAAGATTTAAATGACTTAGGTATGAAATTGTGAATCAGCTCCTTATTAACGAATTCACAACCGTTTTAGAGTGTTGTAAAGAAGTCATATAAAAACAATATCAAGCTTTGCACAATGTTGCTATTTTTTTTTTGTTTAAGATACCTCTTTACAAGGATTTTAAATTGTGAACATATAAAAATTTACTCTTTGCAAAATTCACTTATAATTTGAATGCGGTACTGTTTTTTTCTATCTTCTGTAACCTTATTGGTATTAATAGGTAAAAAGTGACTACTTGCAGCGACATACAGGATTTTTGACTTAAAAAAAG
This sequence comes from Listronotus oregonensis, assembly GCA_019359885.1. NCBI lineage: Eukaryota > Metazoa > Arthropoda > Insecta > Coleoptera > Curculionidae > Listronotus > Listronotus oregonensis. The sequence continues at coordinate 250,642 of JAHBCN010003957.1, forward strand.
CTAAATTATAGTAAAAGTATGTTTTATGAATTTATTTGATAAGATCAAATTTTAAAAGATAATATGCAGATATAATATGTGGTGGAGTTTTCGTGCTGATTAAAAAAGTTAACTTTTAAATTTAATTCAGTGTTAGACAAAAGGTACATTACTTAAATAACTACAAGCTAGTCAGTAATTACGCCACCTAAAATAACTGCGAATAATAAATTTTGTAGCATTATTAACATACAACAAACATGTACCATGGATGAAAATTTTAACTTAATTCGTTTGTTTGATCAACCTATTTCTTAACTTTTTCGCATATTTGTTAATATGAACTTTTTTATATTTATAATAGTAGGAAGATGGGTAAATTTTTCTCTGTATTTAAAAAAATATCATATTATTAAAAACACCAAGCGCAAGTAATTAAAAACTAATGGCCTTATCATTATTTTAGAATTAATCAAATTGCCTCTATTAAAATGTCCTTTTTATGCAGGATGTGTAATTTTAAGTAGATGACTTTTTGGAGTTGCAAAAAACGCACAATAATTTGTTTTAAATTCAGTCAATGCCCTCTGGCAGAACTTCGGAAAATACCATAATAAATGTTTGATTCGAATAGCATATACTAAAAATTCATAGGTTGTTTAACGATTTTTTACTTTACAATCAATTCGCAACTCATACCATTACTTCAATCTCGAATCGAGAGAGGGCGGTGAAAACAATGAAGCAGTTCTCTTAAATTGAGTCCAAACTTTACTTCGTGTAAAAATCATTAGTCTGGCTTCTGGCCTGACGTCACGTAACGATAAAGATTAAATCCTTGGTTACATCGTATTGAGCAATTTGTGGATGAGTAAAAGTTGATATAATTCAGATCGAAATATCTCCGTAAGTCGTAAACGTATTTTCAGAACGTTAAATAATATAACTTTGCTCTATGTTTTACTTTATTTTATATCGGAGTTAAGAGTGACTGATATTTAAAATATTTTTTAAGCAAAATTTAAACGAAAAATGTGTACATCCACTTGTATTTACGAATATGTTTTCAAACTTAAAAGTGTCAATTAGCATATAACAATTTTATTTACCTTATCGGAATCTGTGGTATTACCAGATCCAAATGAGGCCAAGGAATTCCGGTCCAAATTTTCCACGCTTTCATCTAAGGAGTTACACTCCTCCATATCCCTGTAAAGATAAATAATTTTCATAAAAGTTTCGCCCATAGTTACTACAAAAATTACTCGTCAGATCATTAAAGTATTTTTACTGAAAAGAACCATACCTGCTTGATCTTTGACTATGTGTCTTTAACTTTGCTGGGCTCTTAGGTAGAGTAAGCGGCAAGGCTCCACTGAAATAAGTCTCCTGGATAACTTCTCTTAATTTCTTTACCCACAGCTGTTTGGTTTCTAAGCTGGAGGCCCTGAGGACGATTCTGTAATCCGAAATGGGAGCTCTACCAGTCCATACGGCAAATTTACATTCGTCGCCCTCCATGTGTTCGGTAACGCCCAGTTCTGAGGTCTGAAATAAATAAGAATAATTAATAATGAAAAATATTTTTTTATTGATTTATTTGACGGATCCAAAGATAAGTCCCATTATATCAGACTACTCATTATATCAGTAGTTTAGCCTTGTGTCAAGTGAATTTCAGATCACATTTAATGTCATTTTGCGTTGTCAAATGAATTTCGGAACCTATTGAACGTAATTTAGCATTGTTAAGTAAATTTAACTTATTTAAGTAAATTTAGCTGTGTCAAATAAATTTCAGGCCCCATTTAATGTAATTTACACATTGTTAATAAATTTCAAAACCTATTTAATGCAAATAAGCATTATTAAATAAATTCCAGAATCCATTTAATGTAATATAGCCCTGTCAAGTGAATTTCAGAACCTATTTAATATAATTTGGTATTATCAAATGAATTACTAAACCTATTTAATGTAATTAAGCTCTGTCAAATGATTGAATTGTCAGATTATGTTCAATATAATGTAGCACTTTTAACTGAATTTCTGGAAGTATTAATGTAATGCAGCATTGTCATGTCGACGACTCGTAATTCAACTTTCCCGACTAAAATAAAATTTGTTTTAACTCAGTGGATAATAGCTTTAAGCAGCCGAAATACATATGACGAGGTGAAAGTACAAGTTAATAAAGCAGCAAGAGTGTCTGGCTGTCTGCATAATACCATTTGGAAAACCAACACATATCGATAACCAGCAAGGCCAAAATTTACAGAACAACAGTGAGGCCCATCTTTACCTACGCAGCGGAAACGGGAGCAGACACCAACCGGACGAAAAGAGCACTACGAACGACCGAAATGAGGACCCCCGAAGCAATGAGATCCGGGAGAGATGCGATAGGATGCCAGATGTTGTTAGATGGTCACGAGGAAGAAGAGAGTGGAGAAAGCATGTCGACAGGATGGGAAACGATAGACTCGCCAAGGCCGCATACAAGGAGAAACCGAATACGACCAGACCGTTAGGAAGACCACCAAAAAGATGTGTCGATTCCTGGACTTCGTCTCAGGACATCGAACAAAAAGTTGGAAAAAACAGGACATAGTCCTATCAAAAGGAAAATGAAGAAGACAATTAAAATAAAAATTGTTATTTTAAATTCAGGTGTAGTTTTTTATTAGGTTTATAATTTTTTTAATGTTTTGGTCTTAATTAAGTAATTTCTTGTTTTGTAATAATTTTGGGACTACCTATCACCCTTTAATATAGATACGCCACGTTAAGAATAAATTTATTTAAAATACCAAGAAATATAATTGAAATTTAATAAATCTGTTTACATTACTAACAGATATGCTATGAGGTTAATATTTGAGGAGCTAAATAATCTTACCATAAGTTTATTTTTATAAATGTATTTGACTTTTCCAGCCGAATCCTTAACTTCTTTGGTAAATAGTAGGTATAATTCAAATAAAAATATATGTCTATCTCTCCCTTTTCGTATCAGTTGCTTTGGGTCCCAAACTTGAAAAGCATCTTGAAGTACAACCTCACCTAAAATTAAAAAAAAAAATGCAAAAATATTATTTGACAGGTACTACAATGGAAGCAATAATACTTTATAAAGAAATGTTATCTGGGTGAATTTAATACGTATTAAGTATGTACAAAGGGTATTTTCCGCATTTTTTTCCAGTAACCGACAAATCACAAACCTTCACTATCTTTTGGGGCACTCCAAATGTATTTTTCTATTTATTATTACTTTATTATTACTGACTAGGTTCTACTTCCAGCCAAACTGGAAGTTGTACTTTACATCCGGCTAAATGCCTATTTAAATTTGAAAGTGATAATTTATTTGATTTGATTTTTGAAAATCTTGTCTGCCCTTTTTAATTTTGCATTCGTGATCAGCAACCTTTAAAACCTCACAGTGTGTCCCAAATTGGTGGGGAATGTATGGGGATCTTGGAAACCCGATAGATGAAAATCTTAAATGGGAAAGATTTGCAATTATGTTGGTAAGCTAATGCCGTTTACTACATGGTTCTATCTATTCAGGTTTTTGAGAAATTTTGAAAAACTAAAAACATCATTTTCGAAAATGGCCATATTTTTTTTAATGAAAATTTTCCAAATCTTAAAAACTTCTTCAAAGCAATTTTTTTTTGTAGAATATGACCAAGAGTCAATTTTATTTCTACGTTTCGGCTTTTTAGAATCAATAACTTTATTTTTTAAATAGGACCCATATTGGTTTTTACGCACAAATAGGTTTTTTATTCTGATTTCAACAATGTATAACATGTTATAATTTAAGAGTTTATAACCTCATTTATTTTAAAAAAATATTTTCTCATTTGGGCCCTCATTCCGGCGAACGTAATTTTTGTAAACAAAAAAATATTAGTAATTGGCAAAATAGATAAGCTAAAAAGATATTTTACAAAAAATGGGTTCGCGAACATAGCTATAACGTTAATACCGTGTTACAACAAAACTACACGTAACAAGTTAATTGAACAAGTGAAAACAAAAACAATGAAAGATGGCTAAACTAATATTCCTACTAAAATGAAGATGTAAAATAACGACCTAAATTAAAATGTTGTCCATATTTCTCAACATATTAACGATATTTGTTTAAATAGCCCTAACTACCCTATGAATGGTTAACTTAGGTGAGTGGAATTCTCTATCCAACATCCCTGGCTGAAGATGTTGGATTTTTTTCCCAATTTTAAAACAAATTTGTAACCATTTTTTGAAAGTATGTTAGTTTAGGATGTTGCCTTTCAGGGAAATTGTCGAAATACGTTTCGCAGCTTTATTAACATTTCTATTGCTTTGGAAATAACTTTGAAAAATATCAAGTATTTCTTTAAATAATTAATCATTTTACAAAGTTAAAAAAATTTTAATAATCCAGCTAACTTGATAATGACGCTAGATGACATTCGCCGGAATCAAGGCAAACTGAGAAAATATTTGTTTTTTGAAGTGGATGAGGTTATAAACCCCTAAACTATAACATGTTATAGATTGTTGAAATAAGAATAAAAAGTACTATTTGGCTGCGACTAAACCCAATATGGCGCCCATGAAAAAGTAAAGTTGATGATTCATCAACTTTACTTTTTCATATGGGCGCCATTAATTTGTTGTAACACGGTATTAACGTTAAGCTATTTCCATTTTTGTAAAAAATCTCTTCAGCTTATCATTTACAATTACTAATATTTTATTGTTTACAAAAAAAATGACGTTCGCCGGAATCAAGGCCAACTAGAAAATATTTGTTTTTTAAAATAAATGAGGTTATAAACTCATAAATTATAACATGTTATACATGTTGAAATCAGAATAAAAAGCACTATTTCTGGGAAAAATCAAATAGGTCCATATGAAAAATAAAGTTGATGATGATTCTAAAAGCCGAAACGTAGAAAATAAAAATTGACTACTTGGGCATATTCTACAAAAAAAGTTGCTTCGAAAGAAGTTTTACAGATTTGAAAAAATTTTTACTTATAAAAAATATGGCAGATTTTCGAAAATGCATGTTTCAGATTTTTTCAAAGTTTCTCAAAAAATTAATAGATAGAACCATGTAGTAAACGGTATTAGCTTTTTCTAACATAATTGTCCCAAAAATTTCCCTATTTAACCGATTTTCTATCTATCGGTTTCAAGATTCCCATACATTCCCCACCAATTTGGGAACTGTATATACCAAATTTGTCGTAAACTGGGGAAGTTTTGGATATTTGGACTGCCATATTGGGCCCGCTATCTTGAATTTGCAAGTCTGAAATCGAATTGGTGTTAAGCGATTCCCAACCCCCGTAAGTAGTAAAAAGCCCCAACGTAGACATAGGAGCAGAGCGGGTGGGCGTGATGTGGGGTGAGAGGGGAGATAACTCATCAGCCAATGTTGTGCGTCTTCATCGGTCGCCGCTCGCATTCATTCAAGCTATTTTTATTTTCTTATATAGTTTTTTAATTACTACCTCCACTGCTCATATGAAGCTATGGTAAAAACGATCTCTAAGAAAAATTTATGAAATGTTTGCTCTGTAATGATTTATGAACGCAGCCCGGAGTTTTGAACATTTGAAAAACATGGCGGTGTGTTTATGGCGTCCGCCTATTTTCATTTTCGTTTTTGAAAATTTCAGTAAAAATTTGTGTACGTGAATAAACCTAACAGTTTTGTGGCATTTACACAAATTCAGTTTAAATTGCCAACCAGCGATTTATATTAATTTCTGCGGTATGTTTTAATTTTGATTAATTTTTAGGTCAGCCAAGGGTTGAAGATACTATAGCTACAGAAAAAAATACGTATAATTTTAATATATTTTATGAGTAAAGTAACAGAAGGTTGCTGTCATAACTTAATTTATTGTTTTGGTTTTAAGGTTTGGATTGAAGCTGGCTCAGAAGTGGAATGCATTTTTGTTGGAGTGTTACAAAGGTTAGTAGTATTTATGTAATGTATTACATATACCATAAAACATTATACTCCTAGGTCAATCCCACTTATTCTTATGCCTGCTTTACACGGCATGTTTCACCCCAATTTATTGGCCAATAAAATGTTACAATTTATTGTCATGTAGGTAGGTAAACAAGAATTTTACCCTATTTTTTTGTAAGAATATATTGTTGCAATAAATTGGAGCTAATGGAACTTGTTCTGATTTATTGGTGCAATTTTGGTGAAATCTAGTGACATTTTATGTCAAACTAGTTAACATTTTAAAGTTATTGTATTTTCGGCCGATGCTTTGCCTTGATATTTTGTTTATGAACTAATAGTTATTTTCGTGTTTTTTCAATCTTGTTATTGTAAAAAAAAATGGGGTAAAATTTTACTTTACGGACAACACGCCTATTTTCATGAATTTTTGCATACGGGGGTTTTTTGGGGCGCTGATCACGAATCTAAAATTACTTTTTTCCGGCAACCTCTGGTTTTTGAGTTATGAGGCCTCCAAGTGGACTAACCTCAAAATGAACATTTTTCCAAAATTCCTCCTTCTTGAAACTGATTACCACCAAAATGGAACATACACTGATTGGGCACTTATATATTAAACCAATACACTAAAATTTAAAAAAGTTTATTGTTTATTTTTAGTAAAAAACACCTAAAATAAATCCAGTTTTTTATATCTTGACAACTTAATTATAATCAGGCAACCAGTTATACATCACATATCTTCTTACAAGGTACAGAAAAGTGGATTTATTTAAGATAATTTTTACTTAAAATAGACAATAAATTATTGTAAATTTCAGTGTATTTGTTTAATATATAAGTGCCTAATTAGTGTATGTTCCCATTTGTTGGTAATCAGTTTAAAGAAGGAAATTTTGAGGTTAGTTCACTTGGAGGCCTTATAACTCAAAAACCAGAGGTTGCCGGAGAAAACTAATTTTAGATTCGTGATCAGCGCCCCAAAAAACCCCCGTATGCAAAAATTCATGAAAATCGGCGTGGTGTCCGTAAAGTAAAATTTTACCCAAATTTGGTTAAAATCGGAGAGGAGGCAACTTTCGAGACAATTACCACACTTTTCCTCCTTTTTGCACAAAATTCTTGATTTTTACACTAAATTAACACACAATATTTTACAAACACCTTTAAAAAATTTGTTTTTATATTTATTTTACACCTTTTTTGCATTTAATTGCAAACATCCACTTTCACACGCCCCAACGTGGCCGCAACCATGTATACACTAGTTGTTTTGTAAGCAAATATGGCTGCTGCCTTTGAACTTGAAAGTTCGCAATTTAATGGAAAAATAGGTGAAAAATAAATAAAAATACAAGGTTTTAAAAGGTGTTTATAAAATATTGTATGTCACTTTAGTGTAAAAATCAAGAATTGTGTACAAAAAGAAGGGAGAATATAGTAAAAATGAGGTTAGTTTCATTTTAAACTTTGATGATGAACATCTCGAAAACGAAAGGTTGCCGAAAAAATATTTTTTCAGATTCGTAACCAGCGCCCCAAAAAACCCCCGTATACCAAATTTTGTCAAAATCGGAGAGGAGGCAACTTTCGAGACAATTACCAAAAAAATATTTATCATCACCATTTATCTAAGAGAAATGAGGTATATTCACGGGGTTTAAAAAAAGTTAACTACAAGCTACTCCAATTTAGAAGTGCAGGTATGTGGCCCATTACCAACAAGGATGGTTTAGCTGCAAACAACTGTAATATTTTTGTTGTGCCTAATGAATTCTCTTCAATATGTGTACCAAGATCACAAATTTTGTTAATGGGTAATAAGCCATGCATGCGGTATCGGCACGGGAAGAATGTTAAACACTTGGCTGGTATTAATTTTGACAATAACTGCCAATTTAAAGATAGAGCTACAGTGAAGAAAATAGTTAAGTTTCCTACCCTATATATTAATGACCTTCCTTATCAACAACGGGCAAGGTGTGACTATACACTCTTCACTGATGATACTGCTATTTCTGTCGAGACGCTTTCTTGCGCCTGGGTATACTAACATTACCATCAGTGTACATATTCGAAAATCTTCTCCACATAAAGTGCAATGAGGGTACATACAGAGTGCACAGTGGAGTCCACGAGCATGATACTCGAAACAGAAAAGATCTTGTCCCTGCATACCATCGTTTAACGAGGTGTCAGGATGGTCCTGGCTACTTGGCTATAAAATTCTTTAATAAATTGCCCAGCAATATAAGAACATTGGATTTACCAAGATTTAGAGCTACAGTAAGAAGTTTTTTGTTAAGAAGGGCTTTTTATAGTCATAATGAGTTCTTAACTGCAAACTTTACCACGGAAAAGTAGGGTAATATTTTTCAAATTTAGTTTGTTAAATATGTCATTGTATTCTATTTTATTTTATTTACCAAAAGTGACTTCTTTATAATATTATTCACAGCTAATGAAACATGCCAGTTTTTCTGCAAAGCAGTAGGGATGTGTTATATCAGTAAAAAAATACTTAAATGGTTGGGATCTGCACCTTCCTGGAGCATGTAGCATCAGCAAGAATATGCAGAATTTAAAATCTTGAATCCTGTAGTAGATCAATTTTTTTTACAGTCGCCTGCACCCTTGTACCTGTAGACCTGTGTGGATCTAGTAAATTAATAAGTAAATGTAGTTCTAGTGTAAATGTAAGTCCCGAAAGAGATCAGTTGGTCACAGCAGGACCACAATCTCCAGCTTATATCAGAATGTTCGTGGTCTAAAAACCAAAAAGGGACAGTTCCATAAAGAAGTCATAAATTGTTATTATGACATAGTTGCCAATACTGAAACATGGCTCAATAATGGCATTGATATTACTAAAATATTTCCTACTATGTTGTTTATAGAAGGGGCCGAAAGGAAAGTGTCCAAATGATTGATTTTACTTTTTCTAGCTGTCAAAATTTTTTTGAGCTATACAGCTGTATAATAGTTTCATATTATATTTAAAATATTTATTTAAAAACTTAAAGTAGGTAAACACAACAAATAATTGACCATAAAATATTAATACATATTTTTCTGTAGGAAGGAGAAAATGGATTGGTGCGGGGCAGAGCCTCAGCTTTAAGGGTGGAGTGACATGCAGTCTGAGCCAGGCCGTTATATTAATTCGGTATCAGATCTTCTGTACAGCCCTGACGAAATTGAGTTTTTGCTGGACGACATTAGAGACCTGGAGCCCACAAGCTTTAAACCTGAAGAAATTCAGGTATATTCATAGAGAGCAGTTTAGTAAAGAATTTTGCTTTGCATGATATACATAGTTTGTTCTGATTAGTATTTTGTATCTTATTTAGAAAATATACATATTTTTAGCCTTTTAATTTTTGTTTTATTTTATTTTATTTTTTTGTAGTTAGATGTATAGCTCATTGAAAATCTGAAAAAGTATTTTATAATAATTTTAAATCAGAAGTAACAAAAATGTGTGTTGGTTAGGCAAAGAAAGTATAGAGGTATTTGTATTGTATTCTAGAATCATCAAACCCGACTTTATTTATAATAATTTTAAAAAATCAGAATTTGAAATTCTGCCATAGCCTACAAATTTTAAAGAAGTAATAAAGTTTAAATGACATAAAAAAAACCAAACTATATTTTTGCTTTCTTGTAACACAAAAACATATACATTTAAAAAAGTTTAACAGCATGAAATTGTAATACTAAAGGAAACTCAATAAATAATTATCATCATAATAATTCTTATATGGCAATAGTTGCTCCAGTGCTCTTTTAATGACTTAAAAAAGTTTATAAATATGGATCTAGAAAAACTATAAAAAAAACCTAAAATATTAAAAACAATATTTTGTACAACTAGTCTAAGATTTTAAACTCTAATTATGAGAAAATATTCTTTAATTACGGGTTACCTGTAAAATTTGTGTGTAAGTAAAGTTATTTTTAATTATATTGGCCAATGGCGTTCCTCTAGGAAAATATTTATAATATGCACTAGAAAAAAGTGTTTTTGTGTTGAAGCTGGTTCATTTTCAAATATAACAATAAATTACCACGATATCAAAGTTACTGCAATAAAGGATATGTTCCTAATATAAATTATATTAAAAGATTATTGAAAGATGATCTTTAAGGACAGAATGTGCTGGAAGACCTATAGGAAATAGTTTATGTTACCCTGTAGTTTTGACAATATCAAAATTCTGCTAAGACCTAACAATGTTAGTAGTTACTAGACGAATTTAAAACATTTTTAGTATAATTAAGAATTACACTACAATCTGTTCATGTTCGTTTGTGAATGATATAAATAAAAACAAATTCTGAAAAAATTTCCCCCTCGGTCAAATATGTTTGCAACTATGGTATTACTTTTTGAACCAATGTGATACATTTTTTTGTTCAGTTGTCATTTTTAAACAGAAATAAACAGATTATAGTTTTATATGCTGAGAATATAGTGTAGCGCTGAAAACTTTTCTATATATTTTCTTAGACAGTGTTTAATTTTTGTTTTATCTATTGGCTAGTGTATTATTAACTGTGTCTTTTAAAAAGGAAACCTGTTAAAGGGATTTTATTGTTTCAAATGTTTAATTGACTCTAAAATATCAAAAAACTGCGGAGTGCTACCATTTAAAGGAGTCCATTTTTGAGATAGTAAATTTGTCCACTTTTCAGTTTTTTAATTTTAAGATAAATTCTGTGTACTTTTTGTATACATACATTAACAGAAAAATTGTTCAAAATTAATTTTTTTATCGAATTATTACCTTTAAAGCCAAAAAAAAATTTTCACTAAAATACAGGGTTTTCAAAAAATGCACGGCCAAATTGCAGGAGGTAGTTCCTCAATGAAAAATATAAAAAAAAAGTTTTTATAAATATGCCGATTTTCTTGCAATTTGTCAGTGTTTTTTCCAGTAATAAGGGCCTAATTTAGGAATAATTTAATTAAAATTAATAAGTCTAGTGACATGTTAGGGAAAACCTTATCAAAAATACATCTGAAAAATGTACGCCACTGACTTTTATGCAATTTTATATATATATATATATATATATATATATATATATATATATATATATATTATCTTTTTAGATTAAGCAACTAAAAATACAACTTTTTTGTCTGTCGATATTTTTTCCCTCTTGCTTCGGTTCCTAGAAAAAAATTAAAACCAATTCATTGCAAGTCCCCGAACGAACCTCGTTTAGTGTTAACTCTAGTTGCAAATTAAAATTATTTTTTTTATGGGCTTCAGAGATCTGCAATGAATTATGAGACAAAAAAGTTCCAAATTATATATAAAAATTGCAAAAAAAAGTCGGTGGCGTACTTTAATTTCACAATTATATACGATACTGGACTTAATAATTTTAATTTAATTAGGCTTAAATTAGGCCCTTATTAATAAAAATAACACTAACAAGTTTTAAGATAATCAGCTACAGGGTACAGAAAATTAACCCATACAAACAAATACCTAAACGGCGATTCTCACCACCATCCAACTCGCTTCAAGATCTTACCGCCTCAAGGAGCAATATAATAGAAAACAGTCACAAGAAAAACCTCATCAACAGCGACAGAAAAACCCATGCCATGGAACATGTGCGCGTGACGTCACCAGAGGTTTGTGGATCAACAACAAACCTTTTTTTCGTGTTTTGTGTCAAACGTGTCAAACACCATTAAATTCTTGTGGTAAAAAAGGTTTTAAAATTGTATCAAAATGACTTTTTGCTTAGTTATGAAGCATCATACAATAAATATCGGTGTTTTAAATCAGTCACAGCACAATAAGACAATAAAAACTTTACTTTAAAGAAATAAACCCACTCTTTAAGAAAAATCTAAGTAAAATATTAACTGGGCAATAAAAAACATCCAAGAAAAAGCTTGCGAATATATTACAATAAGAATCAAGTTCGCTAACCACAAAATACTAAAGAAAACCGCTAACCAAATGTTATAAATGATCATTGTTGCTTGCTTGAATGAGGGTTACTCCATTCGTCCCCCGGTATGGCATTATTGTTGTTGGTTTGGTTTGGTACTCAAAATATGGTTCTGGCTGCCAATCTTTTTTAATTCCAGCGCCGTAAACCAGTACTCCCCTTCCAGTCATATGCTGCGATGTCGCAACATAAGCCTTCCCGGGCTTTGTCTATGGAAAATCTGGATAATCGGGCTCTGTAGCCCCCAGAAATTCCGAATAATTCTCAACTTAATCGATGAAATGCACAATTAACGGTAGTCAAACCAAGAGCTGCTACAGGTATTGCGCATAACCGTTTTCTGTCAGTACTGCCCCTTCCTGCTGAGCGCGCAACCATCTTCCGCCATTAGGAAAATCCCTCGTGCGTAGGGCTCCCAGAAAGAAACAGATATAGGAATCATCACTCACTGCGCTTAGCCCCAGAAGAAAGACCCCATATTAATTGGCGGCGAGTTCCCCTTCGATTTTCACGAGCAAAATCACTTGTTTTCCGCGCCACTGCGGTCGATACCAACGAAAAAGCTAAAACAGCTTCCAAACGCGTGTTCACTTGATGAAAGTCGAAACGGAAGTCCATTATTGTTGTTGATCCGCGAACGATGAAATGACATTTGGATGTCACGTGCCGCACATAATCAATTCTGCCAGACCACCAGACCATAACACGTTACAACCTACGACGACGGCAGGCATTAAAACCGAATGAAGCGCACGGATCAGTTAATTCAAGTCGTTGTCAAATGAGATTTTGGCTAAACGTTGTGAAAACAAGTTTTTAAGATAATTAAAATCATGATTTTTAATCAGTATGATTTAAAAAAAAATCATGATTAATTTAAAAAAAAAACTTTTAAAATTTTAACATTAAAAATGTATTTTTTCATACAAAAAATAAAAGCCAGGCGCATTTATAGGTGGTGTTATATATTTTTTATTATATAATCGAAAAGAACAACTGGTTATTACAAAAATAAAACTTTCAAAAAGTTAAAACTAAAAAAACCTTTTTAATAAAAAAAACTAAACAAAAAAAAAATGAAAAACCTATGTGTTATAATGTTAAATAGAAATACTAGTTTAGCTGCTTTGTCAATGCCAAACCTGTTTCTTATATCTGAATGTACGATTCCATAAGAAGAAAACATCATTTCGATATCAGCAGATGATACATAGACACACAAAAGAATTACTATAGGGAGCACTTGCTTAATTTCTGAAACATCTTCTTAAGATCTCCACCACTGTACTGCTTTTTGATTATTTCCTCTGAAAACAGAGTTTTGTGAAAAGGGTCTGCTGACTTAGTTTTCAACTTTATTAGTAATGCTAAAAATCCTGTGTCTGCAAAATATTTGGAAACAATGCGCTCTTTTCTTTAGCTAGTAATGGATATTCTTTGTTTATTGTAGGATCCAAAATATACGCCAAAAAGTGAAATTGGGTTAGAGCTTGAACATATCTGTTTTTAATGAATTGATTTAACACACGCTTCTTTCTTTTTCAGATTTAAAACTGTCAAAAATAGCCAGTAACTTTTTTCATATGTAAACTGCTTGAGATAAAAATGCACCCTTTTGTTGCATTGCCTCCAGTGCTATAAAAATTGGTTTTAGCAAGTGTAGAAAATTTTCAGCCATCCTTTTAATACAGATATCTGATTTTTTTTTAATCACTGGATTAATTTGATCTTTATGCTCTTCACATATTAATAACAATTTTGGCCACTCATTTACATAAATCTCAAGACAATCTGAATGTGTATTTCATCGACCATTCTAAGGTAAGACCAATTTGTTGCCCCCTTTTTTTTATACCAAGCATTTGGCAAATGGGTATTTCTAAAGTATTTTACAATAAGTACTATAATGTTCTTTTATCTGCAATGCTTGGACAGCAAACTAAGTGAATGTGCCGAGCAACTATATGTAATTATGGGATAATTGGATAATGTTGCTCGCATTATCTGTAACAATACTAGTAACTTTACACTTATATTCATTTTTGCACTTGTTTATTGAGTTAATAGCCAATTCGGCAAGATAGTCAGCTGTATGGAAATGACGAGATGTATCTATGCCTTCTAAAAGAAAATTGTTTTCATCCTCTGCAGTCAAAACAACATAGATTAACGCTTATTATGTATATTGGACCATCCATCTAAGGACATGCAAACAGATTGTCCAGATAACTTGTCAAATCAATTAGATATTTCTTTTTCAAATATTTCATTCAAGAGTGTTGATGGTAACTAAAATCTAGATGGTGGAAGGTAACCAGGTCTTAGCATTTTTATGGCTTTTCGAAGCTCCTTGTCTTCTATAGCTCTAAAACTGCAATTTTTCGGGTAAACGGCTTTGGCGATTTTTGTATCCAAATTTTTTTTCTTATTATTGTCCAGTTCGCAAAACAAAAGAATCCAAATGACCACTATTTTCACTTCCACCTAAACTTCCCTTTTCACAGTTATCGCTTCTCTGTTTCTTTGCCAACTGGATAATTTCACTTTGGCTAGTTCCAGGCTGTGACCGAAAACCACCATAAAGAGTTATAAGACCACTGCTAATATCACTTTTGCAGGTTTGCCAATGACTTTTAAGTCTGTCCACTAGACCTTGGAATTCTTTACCACACTTTTTACATACTGTTCTACAATCTAGTTTGCCCACCACTTTCTTTTTTATAAAATGCTGCCAAATACTATAGTCCTTTCTTTTTTTTAAAAATAAAACACTTAAAGTGATATTTCCACTGTTTATTGGTATACTATACGACATATGTTTCGCTATACTATAGCTTCCTCGGGTACTGTATGAACTGATACAAAATAAAATTAAAGTAAAGAAACGGATTGCAACCTAAATCTACCTAAGTTTTACAATCTAATTACCATAACTATTTGTCGGGGTGTTGTTATACAAATTTAATAAAGGGGACGGGTTTGTTTCTAATTGACCATTAAGGGAAATTCCTGTATTTTTAATTCTGTTTATTTCTAGGCTCTCAAAACAAGATAGTTTTTTACCTTTATTTAGCACATGTAAAATATTAAACTCATCATCAAAGTTGTGATTTTCTTGTAATAAATGTTGTGCGTATGCAGAGTCTTCCTTTTGGTTTATAAAAGATTTTTTATGTTCCATTATACGTTTCTTGAACGACCTTCCGGTTTGACCTACATAACACTTATCGCAAGAACCACAATTTAGCTTATAAATACCCGACTTTAGGTTTTGTCTTTATTGTTCTTTATGTAATTACCCAAATTATTTACTGTTCTGTATGAGATGTTTATGTTATCGGATATGATATATTTTGATACTTTTTCAGAAGGTTTGCCAAAATAAGTGATACACTTAAATTTTTTATTTTTGTTTCTTGTACTAGTTGGGTAAATGTGTTCATGAGCTATTTTTGAAAGTTTATTTTTAAGTATTTTGTCAACGAAATTTGAATGAAAACCATTATTAATTGCAATCTGTTTTATGATATTTAATTCTTTATCAAAATTTTCTTTGTTTAATGGGACATTGACTAGCCTGTGTATCATGCTATGGTAAGCTGCTTTTTTGTGAGTGCTAGGGTGTAAAGAAGAAGAATGTATAGTCATATCGGTAAACGACTCTTTGTGGTATATAGAGAATTCATGTTTGTTTTTATTTCTGTTAATAGTCAAATCTAAAAAATTAATGCTTTTGTTTTTTCCCCTTCTAAAGTAAATTCAATATTTGGATGTAAATTATTTAGGTAATTTAACAAAGATTCCAATTGTCTGGATATGCCAGTAAAACAAACTAAGACATCATCTACATATCTAAACCAATATTTACATAAGTTGAATAATGGATGATTAATCAATTTCATTTCCAGTTCACTCAAAAACATTTCCGCCAACAGGGGACTTAGGGGGTTTCCCATAGCTAAGCCCTGTAAAGCAGAATATATATTTCCATTAAACTGAAAATAACTTTGATTTAAGCTAACAGTTAAGGATTCTAATATTTCTGAAATTATAACTGGATTGCACTTATTCTTAATTAAAAGTTTTTCAACAATATCAATTGTCTCATTGGGTGGCACACTAGGAAATAGATTTTTGACGTCAAATGAGATCAGTTTAGCATTGTCCGGTAATTGTGTATCTTTAATTTTTTCAATTAGTTCAAAAGAGTTTTTTATGCTAAATTGAGGCGAAAATTTTGTATACTTGGAAATAACTTCTACTAATTTTTTAGAGACATTTTTAGCTGGAGCTGTAATGTAGGAGACGACTGGTCTAATTGGATAACCTTCCTTGTATAGTCCTTTCTGCCTCGGCTTGTCATGAGTCCAAATGTTTTGATAAATTAACCCCTAAAGCAAAAATATTACTGATAACTAAAATAAGTGGTGGCGTATCGTTTAAATAGCCGAGCGTTTTCTCCCAGTTATTACAAGTTTCGACAAAGCGGCAAACTTGCAATACTGCGCGGACGAAATTTTTACGTTAATACAAGTTTCGACTAAGGCGACTAAATCAAACAAAATCATGATATTTATCAACCCTGTTATTTTTGGTTTTAGAATAAAATTCATAATAACGTTAAATGCTCAGAAAAGGGTTGGCAATTAAGGTAGAAATGTTTAGTGTCTCATATGAAAAAAAAAAAAAAAAATTAAATATATCAAACACATGATGTCTTTGTTTTCCTGTTAGCACCACAATAATTAGCGGAAAAATCACTACTAGTTTTTAATTTACCGTCCTCGTAACTTCAATAATAATATAAATAAGTTAACAATAGTGCCGAATTGAGTTTAATTACCCTATACTGAGCCAATTAAAACATAATTTTCAGTAGCATAATATGACTTCCTAATTTTACCAATGTTTTTGTCTACTCGTATTTAAACGTTTTTGCAGATCTTTATATTTGGGGTTCCTGGAATACAAAAAATATGTTTTTTTTTTAAATTTCCGTCCGTCTATCGGTCAATCTGTTGGCCCCATATACCATTCAAATCAAATAAAATAATTATTATTTACAACCATGCATGTAATAATGACATTTTACCTATCTTTGAAAGGTGGAGTTGACGTTTTTTGACTTCTACTTTCCACCCGGATGGAAAGTGTTTACTTTCCACCCGGTTGGAAAGTTTTTTTGTAATTTCATTGAATATTGATATTTCAAAATGATATGACACACGAACATACGCATTCTAATAATAATAATAATATTCTCGAATTTCTGGTGGAGTAGCAGCAAACTCAATTTCCTCATCTGATAACATTTTTTTTGGATTTGCGAAATTAAAACAAATTACTATTCAAATTTAAAGCGTCTATCTTACACTGTATGTATTGACACTTTGACAACCCGTTACCATGACAACGATACAAATTGCGAAGCACGGCCGCCTAATAAAATTATTACCGGATCAATTTTCATAATTTCAATTTAAAATAATAGGAAATTAATAAAGTGGTTGTAAATAAAATAGTATACAAACCTCGGTGGAAAGTTTCATTTCTGTCTCGAGAAGTATAGTAGACTTCGGCTGCGCCTCGGTCTACTAACGCATCTCTCGACAGAAATAAAACACTTTCCACCTGGGTATGTAATATACTATTTCATATTGGGTATACGTGTTATACTTAAGGAAAGTAAGCGATCTATTGTTTTGAATCTATGTCGCTTTAAGGAAAGATGCTGAGAGGGGTAAAGGTTAATATTTTATGGGATATTTTCATTATTTTTTTTTATACAAATAAAAATGGGCTAATTTCTGAATAAATTGGTGTCCGGACCTATAAGGGTTAAAAAAATGAGGTTAAAGGGGAAGGGAGGTTAAGGAAAAAAAATCGCATTTATTAAGTTTTATGTCATTTTCATGGTTTTTAGGGTTATAAAAATTTAAAATTTAGATATTTTTTTAATTATACTCTAGTTTTATTTAAAGTGGAAAGGGAACTACTAATTGTTTTTTTGTTTCGAATAAAAATTTTAGCTTTATTACATTTCCATCATATTCATGGAAACGAAAAGTTGGCGCTTTTTTTACATCTGTTTTTGTTGAGATTTTATTTTTAGAAATCTCCTTAGGAGTGTATTTTGTATTAACAAGGGAAGTTTCAGGAAAACAACGTTTTTTATTTTTCTATTCCTGCATGTTTATTTATTACACCTTGTGCCATTTTTTGTTAACATGCTTTTTGTATGTCCGCCATCAATGTTTGCAGGAAGCCTCGGATGGCATGCTGTGTGTGTTGCAGGATTTTGAGATAGCCGGCAGTCGGACCGGGGCCTTGAGCGCCGAATGCGGAACTGGAGACGGCTGCGAATGCGAGTCGCCCTTGGGAACCGTCAACTCATGGGATTCCCATGCCCATTACCGAAGGCGGGGAGCTTCACCCGACCTGTCCCTTTACTCCGGAGTGATCCTTTACTGCGACTATACTCACTTGAAAACAGCTACAGGGTTTTTAAGGCTACTACTGTTGGTAAGTTGGATCACATAAGAAAAACAAGCGCCAGAACATTAATAATTTATATTAACGTTTTTGAAAGTGGAGATCAAAGAAATCAGCCAATTATTTTATTTATATGCTTAACTTTGTTCTTACTAGCTAATTTCTAGAAAAAAATAAGGTTTAATAAAAATTCTACTTTTAAAAGAGAGTTAAGAGATTTTTATGTTTAATTTTTAAAAATAAGGCAAGTGTTGTCAGTTTTTTTTTTTTAATTTAAATAAAGCAATCCTGAAATAATTGAGTTTAAAATAGTAACAAACACATATTCTTTATTACGGACGGAAAATATGTTTAGTTTATAGAATTGTAGGGAATAAGGATTATTTAATTTAGTTTAATAATTTGAATGAGGCCAATACACTAGTTTGTGAGGTCCTTCCTTTAATGGCCAAACCACAAGTAACAACAACAATGTATTTGAATAAATTACCTTAGTTTTTCCCTATTCCGACGACCATTGCAAAGGGTCCTGAAAGCTTGCAATCATCCATTTTGGACTTTTTCAGCACACTATATTAGAATATTCTTTTACCTAGTTCCAGACTCTACGATGCTTTTACACTTTTTAATAAGATGCAACAAAACTTTGCAAAGGTCAGCTGCAATTCGAACGCCGCATTGTTTATTTGAAGACAGTGACTACTAAAAAGTTACCATAGTTACGTTCCATAGTATCGTGATTGTTAATAACGTGTGAAAAACGACAGATCATAATATTATTATAGGAGGTATTACAATGTTTAAAAATTGAAGTTTTTGGTTATTTTAGTAGCTAGAGGCCCAAGCACGATAAAAATTAAATCAGAATCACTTTGAGTATTTAACCTTAGTATAAAAAATCGTTTTGACCCAAAAAGCAGAACTTAAATAGTTCAGCTGATTAACGGGTATTGGCAACAATGTTAAGGCACAATAACTTAGCTAAATGAAAACGAGGCAAAATAAATTGTGCATGGTCACAATTTCATGGCCAAAAATTTGCCCAGTTTCTTGCTTAGAATTTGTAGCGTGTAATATTAACTGTTTAAAAAATTATGACTAACGTCAGTCTTTAAATGTCCATATTCGATAAACTTAGGTATATGGTATGTCCAACTAAAGATGCTTTAAAATAAAACTCAAAAATCTAATACTAAACAGAATATCTCATTAAAAAAACTTAGTATCTGCTTATTTTTTAGCTTACTTAAAAATTATGATTTGTTTAATTTTATAAATCTTTTTCTGCATTGTTTATGAATTTTCCTCTATTAAAAGTTCCGACTTAGATCGCCTGCCTAGTAGCACTGTTCAATGTATAACAACTGTTTCTGCCAGATAGAAAAATAACCGGCCGATACAAAACTTATACAATTTAAAACATGGGTATGTTAATAATATTGAAACGGCTTCTAAGAATAAGAATGTAAACCAGCTATCTGTTTATCCAGCTGCTTACCTATATCCATAAGTCCTCTTCCTGTATGTAAAGCGTTGCGTATTTTTTCTGCTCCAGTGAGGACTGTTTTTATATTTTGATGCAGTTTTTAAATGCCAGTCTTACTTCAGCTACATAGTTTTATTATTTAGTTTAGTTCGCAATCTTTGTCTTATCCTCTTAATATATTTGTTGGTCAGTTCTGGTTTTATTACTCCTTTTCATTAATGCTTCAATGGTTTGGCCGTTTTGCATGTCATAGTCACTGGGTTGAATCGATGAATCTTTCCTCTGACTACATTGAGTGTCCAATATTAGCTGAGTTAAATTGCGTTCCGGTGTCTGCGAAAAACTCATCGACAATTTTTAACATCTGTTCTCGCTATTTTTTATTTGAGATGATTGGTTTAATACTTATATAATTTTTTTTTAATGTTTAATCCATAGCCAAATTCTGCCCGTGGGTTAGGGGGCTCATGGCTAAACAAAACCAAAGTGGTCTCAGTAAGTCTCCTTAAAAATATGTTTCTTCAAGCTGGGATGTAGTCAATTTTGATGTTGTTTCTATTACGTATTTAAAGATTAATTCTCATTCTCCCTAAATAGCCTATTATTATAATTATTGTTTGCATAATATAAATAAATATAATTATTAAACTTTGACCATGTTACAATCATAAAAGTATTAGAAGCAGATAAACATTTCTTGTGTTCGCGCAATCGAACGGTTTTTGGGGAATTTTATATTCTGTAAGGAATAAACTGACCGCAGCGCGCTATTAAAATACACCTGTTTTATTATTATAAGGTGCAAAAGGATTCATTTGGTTAAAAGCCGACCTTTTCTGATAAGTAGACATAGTTCAAATTGTAATGAACAGGAAATTTGCGAACTAACGTACTTTTCATCTTTTAATTATACAAATGATTGATGAATTCAACATTCCATTAGTAGATAAGCAGATAATCAATCTCTTCATTTCTAAAGCTCTGGTAGTGCGAATACTTTAAGACCTTTTGTTTTTTTTTTGTTTAAATTCTTATACTGCGAGAAAGGTACAGGTTGTGATACGCTGGTATTTTTAAAATATTTCTATATCTGCATATACATTTGCCTCACTCTTATGACAATGTACTCTAAAAGGCTAACTTTAGCCTTTTATTGATTTTAAAACATGTAAGTATACGTGAATGCCATTCGTGTGGCACAGGGTAGAATGCTTTCTTATAATCGTCGTAGGCTGTCGATTGCTGGTAACAGAGTCACTCTTTACATCCGTTGCAAAAACAATCGCTTTGTTCATGGTATTGATATGCCATGAGCCAGATAGAATGTGATTAGCTTCATTGTTTAATATGGGAAGGCACTTGCCTTGGCGTAGACAGAAAAGATCTTTAAAACAAGCGTGTTCCGTCGGCCACATATTCACTTTTCATAATGTACAAAACATAAACTAAAAACAAAAATATGTAGATTAAAATTGGATTTGGATCTCATTAAACCACATTTTTCCCACGTAAACGCATAAATTTAAGAAACATTAGTAGAAGTAACGCTATAGGTATAACCTAAAATAATTGCTTTTCAGTGTTTGATTTAATGTCTCAAAACTTTTATAATTTAATCAATATCTTAATTCTCTTAATAGGTGTAAACAATAATCCCGAAATATAGTTACACATCAATCCACTGTTTTTCAAGTGGTGTATATTTTTGTTTTAGGCAACATCAATAGCATGCTTAGCATGTTTGTGTACATCGGGAACAGTAAAAGTGGGTCTATTCATGCTCCCCCTAGTTGGCCGCATTCGACTTATGATGTTTGTCACCCTTTTAAGCCTGTTCGTCACAGGCCTGTTGCTGTTTCTTGATATATCCCATACGGTATATTTGTTTCCCTTTAATTGGGGAAAATTGGTAAGTACGTTTATCTTTAAATGTAGGATAAAAATCAGGACAAATGCGATTTCTTAAAATATTTCAAATTTTCAAAGTTGAAGGCAGGGCCGTATCTGGACCAAAATTTGGGGAGGGGGGGATTAGGCCAGTGGCATTTGATAAATTAGGAATTAAAAAAAACTTTAATTTATAAATGGGTTTTACTAAAAGAAAATATCAGGTTAAACTAAAAAAACACTTAACAACGTTAAAATTTTAAAAATAATAATTATAATAACAACTGAATATTTGTTTGCTTTTCCTCGCAAAACGATTTATGACTTACGCAGTATCAATTTTAATATTTCGATGTACGCTTAAAAGAGCAAGTCCTGTTAGCCGCTCTTGAATGAATTGCGCAAATAGTCTTTTGAACGTCTTAGCTATGAAAATGATCGTTCCAAGGAGGCTGTAAATTTTGCATTTCATAGTCACTGGGTTGAATCGATGAATCCTTCCTCTGACTACATTGAGTGTCCAATATTACTGAGTTTAAATTGCGTTCCGGTGTCGGCGAAAAACTCTTATACTTAAATACTCATATAATTTGTTTTAATGTTTAATCCATAGCCAAATTCTGCCCGTGGGTTAGGGGGCTCATGGCTAAACAAAACCAAAGTGGTCTCAGTAAGTCTCCTTAAG
This sequence comes from Listronotus oregonensis, assembly GCA_019359885.1. NCBI lineage: Eukaryota > Metazoa > Arthropoda > Insecta > Coleoptera > Curculionidae > Listronotus > Listronotus oregonensis. Next base: position 273,142 of record JAHBCN010003957.1, read on the forward strand.
AACATGTTTCTTCAAGCTGGGATGTAGTCAATTTTGATGTTGTTACTATTCCGTATTTGAAGATTAATTCTCATTCTCATGAATGTTGTGAGAATTTTCAACAAAGTATGAATATTAGGAAACAAAGATGGATTACATGCTGATAATGCATCAATTCATTTTTGTTTCCACAACTGTAATTCTGCAGATAACGCATGTAGGTCCAAAAATTCCTCATATAATAACAAGTCATCTATTTTTACTGTGTGTGCTTCGCACATATTTGGCACTAGACAATATAACGATGAAAGTGATTTTTCGTGATTTGCAAATCTTGCAGGTAACTCTTCGATAAAGTGATAAAAAAAGGAGTTGCAATTGTGATTCGAAAATATTCTTCTGCAGTAGCTACCAAGACATTAGAACGATTCTGCTGTCGTGAAACTATTCTAGGTATTTTTATGCATTCTTCGTCATCTATACACTTTATAATAGCTTCGGATTTTTTAAAAATATTTTTAAATTCTTGATCTATATTCAGTCTATCTATAATTCATAAGCAAGACTCTGGGAATCCCCTATTTTTAAAGTCACATAGCAGCGTTGCACGGTTGTTAAATATCGAGCTTGATCTTGAGTATAGACGCACCTAAAACGTTACGATTCTAGGCTATTGTAGGTTTATTTATCGTTGATTTTTAACGTAGAAAACGTGGCTTTGCGGTTTAGATATTTCTTTTTTTGACCAAAAGAGTGATTCAGATACTTTTTTTTGTATTGTTGACCGTGACTAAGTAAAATATACATCGTTCAGAAAATCTTCAAAAAAAGAAATATAGTTACCAGTCGTTTTTATTTTATTTTACGTTGTAAGATTTTCGGAATTTGCGAGGGGGGGAGGGGGTTTGAACCCTCAAAACCCCCCTCAGATACGGCCCTGGTTGAAGGTACGTGTAGGAATCAAAATTACAGCCTTCGGCTCAAGTGGACATATCTTAAACATTTTTCGATCTCAGTGCTTTAACAGGCCGAAAGTTTTGAAAGAAACTTGGTTATTGTTATTTAACATAAGTATTTTTTGTGTGATCTCTTTTTTCTGAGTTTAATAAATGAAAAAAAAATGAGAACAGTTTTATTTACAAGGGTAGATCAGTTTTGTAATCCCGGATTTAAAGTAATTTTTTCGATTATGTAACACTTTTCTTTGTTTAGTGGATAAAATCCTGCCTGCATTTTAAAATCTAAGACAATTATGATCTGAGAAAGTCAGGTTCAATCACGTTGCAAACTTCCAAAATACTCCCTAAATGTACGATTTTACCGCCTCTATGTTTCAAAGCGTTCCGAGAAAGAATGTGCAGTTTTTAATATATTTCCTTTACTTTTGTACTAAAACCTACCTACATACCAAATTTCAAGTTTATACTCTATTGGAAAGTGCCCCATAATTGTGCGTGAGTTACTACGTCAGTAGTAAAATGGGCGATTTTCATAATTGAATATCTCAAAAACCATTTGACCTAACTATCTTAATTTTTTCACAGAAAATTAAAATATTGACACACTGCGTGCGTCTTGCCGGAACTTGGCCTGGCATACTACCGTGCGCCTAGATAACATATTTTTATATAAAGTGTTATTAACATGCATTGTTTTTTTCAGAATGCATATTTGTATGTAAGCCTTAGTGTACTGTTCCTCGTAGCTGCGACACTAATATTTCACATGATATTTTTATCAGAGGCCTTTTCATGGGTCCCTAAATGGACACATCACCAATTGTTAGTTACTGGGGTAAGTTAGGTATTTGTTTATTAACAAATCTAAAACCTATTCCAGTTCAATCTTTCTTACACATTACTGGAAAAATAAAGACACATTTTGTGCAATAGGCAAATTTTAAACAATTCCATAGTACTGTCACAACCACACACTGTTCAGCACTCTACCAGAGCCCATGCAGATTCAGTCACAAGTATTTTGAAATTAAAAAACCTTTTTTATATCTAACACTTTGTGATCTATAAAGGGGCTTCTATTAAAACATAAAAGCCGCATTTTTGACAAAAAAAAAGATAAAGTCAAATTTTCTAACAATATTATTAATAAACCCATGTCTTAGTACTAACATACAGTTCTCAAGGAAAGTTAGGACTAGTTTATTAATACGAGACTTAAATATTAGTAGGTGAGATGGGGAAGGACATAACTTTGCTGCTGGCAGATGTTAGCTTCTAGACACTCTAGGGATGAAGGAGCCGAAATTCGTGACTTCTTTGGATAAACTGTAAAAGTATGAATGAGAGTGGCACTTCGTGTTGCTTTATTAGCAGCTGCAAGAGGAGGAGCAATTATCCTGTTTAGTTTTCCAAAACAGAAGCCATAGAAATGTATGTAAATGAGGATTAAGTTCTGTACAGCTAGTCAGTCAGCAAGAGAAGAAAGCTTTTTTTAAGAGTGGGATCATGAATAAGAAAACAATTCTCCTTTAAGTCGAATCAAGAATGAAAAAAATAATAGGAGAATTCATTCCCCAGTATTTTAACTTGCGTTTGTTTTGGGATACATACAGGGTCTACTTATAAGTGAGGCTCCAAAAAAATCCAAGGTTTCTGGCAGTTGTTGTGGCTATTATGGATGTAATGTGTTTATGTCACTTAAGATCATACCCCATAATAAGGCCCACATGATAAAATGATTGTTTTGCAGAACCTAGTCGCTAATATCTACAGGATGGAAATTGACTGACTTTTTTCGCGACAGTAAACCTGATTGTGTCTTTGAGGCATTTGACTTATCAAAATTTTTGACGTCTCAATCCAATATCTGCATTATCCTGTACTTGTTTTCCAGAACAAGTCTAAGGAATGGCTTAAGAAAATAAATAAATATTAGAGTGAAGTGTATTATCGCCAGCAAAACTATGAATGAGGAAAATAAAATGTTATTATTCAGCTGCCCCAGCATTAATTTGATTAAGGCTATAAGGGTGCAAGAAAACTGGAGATTCAAGAGCACACGTTTAAAAAGGAAGCTCGTTAAGAAGCGCAGCATGCCAGACTTTATCAAAGGCAATGATCTGAGATATGCCAAAATATTCAAGAGACTTGTTCCAGTTAAGCCAAACAAATGAAAGAAAATCTACTGTGGACTCTTGTGACAGAATTCGTACTTTCTGTCATGGATAAGTTTATGTTTTTTTAAATTTTACTTTACAAATGTATTGTTAAATTATAACTCTGTAGAGATTTAGGAATATTTAATTTAGTTTAATAATTTATTTAAGAAAAACTGTTGTTAGAGAAAAATTATTAGAGGTGACCAAGACGTGATTTAAGCGACCAAAGTGGTAGCGCATGTGCAAATTATTTTCGAATTCGTTTTAAAATGAAGCCACATGAATGTGTAACTTACCCCATATGTGTCCTTGTTTATAAAAACCGAATATAATATTTCAATAAGCATGTCTAATAAGCATTTTTTTAAGTTTTTAACAAACTAACTATAATTTTATTTTTTTTTAGTTTAATAAAATATTGATTATTTTTAATGCTATAATAATAATTTTCAGAGCCTAGGATATATGTGTTGTATAGAATCAGTTATAATATGCCTCGTTCAACAATGTAGGACTAGAATTTACGAACCGGTGGGTGAAGACCCAAGCCTAAATTTGCAAGAACGTCATCCCTCACCTGATGGCACCCCTCAGCACAAAGTGTCAAATCAAACTACGCACAATTACAAGCCTATCGTCAACCCCCAAACAGTAGTTGCGTCCACTTCGAAAAAACAAACTGTCAACATAGACGACGTGCAACCGTGCTCGTCAAAAAGTTCGGATCCTTATAGGTTAGCATGATAGCAAACAATTTTTCAACAATAATTTAGTAAGATAATTCGTTCATATTAAAGACTTAAACTTGAGTGTTTTTTGGGACAAATATCTTTGCATGTTTATAGAAAAAATCCTTAAGGTCTTTTAAGCTAGTTTTTTTTCCAATTTTTATTCATATTTATCTTGCCGTATTTCTTATCGCCAGTGCCAGGAAGTTTGGTTAAAAAGCCTAATGTTACTACATTATAATCTGCTTATTTTCGATTGAGAAACACCTGAGCAAAAATTGTATTGCACTGGATAAAAAAAGTCTTAGTAGAAAGTCAATAACCATTGTTACACATTTGTTATTTATGGGCTCGAAAATCAACGCCTCAAACTCATTGGCGAAAATTAAGTATTTTTAATATTTCTTTTTTTTTTCTATTAATTCCTATATTGCGTTTAATTACTCGCTAAGACGCTGTTGGATTGGCAACATTATGCAGCTGTATTAATTTTCCTATTTTTTTAGGCCTTGGTTTTTTAAACGATCCATAGACAACTAGGTTTTTCTCAAGTGCTTTTTATGTATTAATCATTGAATGCCTTTTTTCTGGATATCCAGCGAAATACATTTGGGAAACATTTGCACTATTTTTTCTGCTCTCAATCTCAAAAAAGGCAACTTTACGTTATATTTTTAAAACAGTAACTAATAAAAATTAACTGAAGAGGCCACTGTATTCTTTCTAAAATTCTAAATAAATATGCTATTTACTATGTATCGTATCTTCGAGACGAATCAAGTTATTCACAATCTGTTTTCACCATTGCAGTTGTTTCAAAAATTAAACTCCAAAACGTGCCATCCGATTTGCCCTCTCTCTTCTAGTTTTCCCAATACTATAAAGATTCATTAAAACGGCGCCAACTTGGTTCTAAAACCTAAATTTTATAATTAATGTTTGGTTCATGGTAATTACATTTTTGATTTTTTTAGTTATACGTATTTAAAATTTCGATATACCGGGTGTTGCTGCGTCGAGCGGGACATAGGGAATTCCATGTAAATTTTGAAGTGGTCCAATATTGGCTCCCCTAATTATTTTAGAAGAAAATATTATTAGGATTTTTTAAAGAGCACGAAAAGTTGTACCCAGTGTACAAATTTCAGCTCTTCTCAGTCCGCCAGCTAAGAGATAAATGCTAAAATAAGTTACGAATCTCCTATCTTCTTACGCGCCCTGTATTATTAGAAGTTTATAATAAAATACCAGAAAAATTATTTAACCTCTTACTCTCAAGTTGTCAGATCAATGCCACATCATTTTTAAATAATGAACTACTCAAATCAAGAAAAAATCACTATTATAAAATGGTTTTATCGGGGAAATAGTTATCGAAGAGTAGCGGACATGTTTGCAGCCTATTTTCCCAATAGGCCAATACCAAGTAAATCGACAATAGAACGGACGATAAAAAAATTTGAAACTACAGGCACAGTATTCAATAATTGCAAATGTGAAGAAAATCGACGTGAAAATCAGAGACAAATTGTACAAAACGAGAGGGATTTAGACGTGATACTTTGTGTAGAGGAGGCCGAAGGAAACATTAGCACGAGACAACTGGAGGACATTACTGGACAAGACCACACCACAATATCTCGAATTTTAAAAAGATGTAAATACCACGCTTACTAGTTAGTACGAAAGACACCAAGAATTAAGAGACGGAGACGAAATACGACGACAGGAATTTTGCTTTGAGATGATGGAGAGGACAAACACTGACAGAGGTTTTTTACAAAATATTTGCTTTACTGACGAATGCACTTTTACATTGAACAACGAACCCAACATTCAAAATTGCCGGTACTGGAGTAACGAAAACCAAAATCAATTTGTTGAGACAAGGACTCAATATCCACAAAAAATTAATGTTTTGGCGGGAATTTTCGGCCACCATATCCTTGGACCATTTTTCCTTGACCGAAATTGGAATGCGGAGTACTTTCTGGAACTTTTAGAGGAACAAATTTTTTGCCTGCTTTGAACAACCTTGCTCGTGAAAATCAAGAGATTTGGTATCAAATGGATGGCTGCCCAGCACACAGTACCAGAGCTGTGCGCGACTACTTGAACAACGCATTTAATAACGACATCATAGGCCCGAACCACGCAATATCTTGGCCAGCCAGGTCTCCGGATCTTTCGCCAAACGATTTTTTTCTATGGGGACATTTAAAAACTAACCTTTATACCAATAAAAAATATGAAAATTTAGACCAGCTAAGGAATGCTATTTCCGCTGAATGTGCCAGAATATCGATGTACCAACTAGCCAACGTAAGAAATGAGTTTTATAATCGTTTGGGTTATTGTCTGGCAGTTAATGGAGGAATATTTGAGCATTTGATTAAATCCTGATATTTTCGTCATAAATTGATTTCTAAATGTAGACAAATTTGTTTTATTGTCTTGCGTAACTGTGAGTGCATGTGTTGGAATTAGCTGTAAACTAAAATGAAATGCGAGGATTCTTTTTAAAATTCTCGTATAAAAATGTTCAGTTTTGGCAATGACATTATAAACTAATGATCTAAATTGTCACTGATAAATCGATATGGTGTTTTTATTATTGATTTCTAGAGTACAGGGTGCATAATGAGATACTACGTTGCAGAAGTATTTAAGCAGTTTACTCTTTACTACAAAATTTTCATTTTGGGTGAAACTTATTGTGCTCTTCAATAAATGCTAATAGCATTTTTTTCTAAAATAATTAGGGGAGCCAATATTTGACTACTTCAAAATTTACATGGGATTCCCTATGTCCCGCTCGGCGGAGCAACACCCGGAATATCTTTGCTTCACATCTAATTTAATTTTTACTACCTCAAAGTCACAAACAAGTGTTAAATTTCGTATTAGTTGTGTTTAATTACTATAATGGTATTCTTAGTGGATAATATTTTAATTGTCTACTTATTTCAAAGTTTTTATTGTTTCATTATTCTTCTACTTTCATAATCTGTCTCTATTACATCTTCAAGTTTTATATAAATTGATAACATTTATTATCTTTAGAATATTCCAGTGGATCTTACTTGTTTTTGTAATTAACGGACTGAGCATATTTTTTTCTATATTCGGTTATTTATAATTTTTCTTTTTCTTTTATTAGTTTTTAAAGTAAAAAAGTTATATCATCGTTTCTGAGGTAATCAAAGGGTCAAGTTATATACTAATCTTTGAAATTATATTTTAATAACACCTTAGGTTTTTGTTTAGAGTTTACATTACCAAAAAAATTTTAGGTAATGTAGAAAAATATTTTATTTAAAGAAAAATGTTTTCACCAAAATTTAAACTGTAATGGTACTTGGTTTATCAGTATCCAAAAAAAACTTTATAATTTTATTCCTTTAAACACATCAGTTGGGTAACATTCCAAAAGTTATTACCTGCCGAGATATTTGTCTTAAATTGACTTTAATTAGTTTAATAAAATTTATTTAGATACGAAATAACAACATAGTACAATATTTTTTATAATTTTTAGATACTAATAGAATTAGTTTTTGCAAAACGGTTAATTAGCATTTGATATAACATGTTCCACTATTCCTTTAGAATGAGTATAAATTTATGTAAATTAATCGATAGTTCTCCACTTAGTTTCTAATAATTATGTTATAATTTTGTACTTAGTTTAAAGTTAAATCAAAGATAAGTTATCCACAAATTAAGAAAAGTTTTAAAATACTGAAAAAAAAAATAAATTTAAAGATTTTTTGCAAATCAAAAATGTAATTGTTAGTCCAGTCACTGAACGTTTTCCGCTCCGAATTCTTTATAACTAAACCGATTGATTCACTTCAAATTTTGGCAGTAGTTGCCAAGTAACACAACTAACAATAGTTATATAACGCCAACATGCGCTTTTGTCCCGGGGTGGATGCCGCCCCTTTTCGGGGGTGTAAATGTTTTTTTTGCCTTGCATACAAGTGCTTTAGCCACCTTGTTTAAAAGAACACTAGAAATTGATAGGTAAGCTAATTCTAAGCAAAAAATGATGTCTAATCTATTCTAATGTTTTTTTGAAAACTCAATACTTTTTAGGTTATTTGTGATTAAAATGTCGAAGAAAGACATGTTTTTTAACGTTTTTCATATAGCATTTAGTATAGGCATTGGCATATTCTGAAATACAAAAAAATAACCATGTGGTGCACATTTATTTATTGTAGTCCCCAAAAACTATTTTTGTCATTTAGGATTAAAACGTAGATGCATAAAAAATTATAGATTTATATTGAGATAAATAACAAGAAAAATATTTGACGCTCTACTGTTTTGTCCACCGATATATCTCTTGATATGTTAATTACCTATTTTCATAACGGAGGCACAAAAAAAATAGTTAATTAACAATAGGCTAGCTTCTTGAAAAATACATTTAATTTTTTTCTTCTTCAAACGTTAAAATAACACCGTAATTAATAAGTTTTTAAATTCCTTAATAAAGGGGTACTTGTCACCCCGCGCAAGTTGCGCGTATATAACTTTTGAAGTGAAGGATAAGTTTAATTCCATTTTTTTTTTAATCGATGCAGTTATAAGAATTTTGGAGATAATACCTTATTTTTGCTTTCAGGGACTGGACTATATATAAAGTATTAAACACGTGCATTTAAAAAGATCATTTAAATAATTCAATTTTTTACTAATTGTAAATTACGTAAGTTTTTACTTCTAAGAAAAAATAACTAAAATGTAATACTTGAATGTATATGTTTAATAGGCTAAATAGGGTTATACCTCAAATGCCCTTATTTAAAAGCCGTTTATTTTTTAACCGTATTAAAAACGAAGGCAAATGAAATCATTTACTTTCTTTTTTATTGCTACAAATTAAAATTGTGAACCCCAGAATTATTGACACTTTTTGTCAACATACAGTTACAGAAAACAAAGTAAATTGTTTCATTTAACTACATAAATACGTACTGTAATAAAGTAACAAACTACTCAATCAAGTATTTATTAAAAACGAGTCTATAGCCAGTCAGTATCATATTGGAAACACTGGTTTAAATAGGGGTATACTAAATTTAACATAAATTTAATATAAATCAAGCAAGAAGCCGTTAAACATGACAATTGAATTGCAAACCTATAACCCGGAACGTTATGTAGCCGATTTACCAATGTTAGGTTTGTCATGTGCACATTCTGCTATAACTATTGTTTTAAAGAGTTATATTTGAGATCTAAATGGACTTTAAATATATTCGTTTAATTTCGCTTAAGGCATTCAAAAGTAAAGTAAAATACATCTAAAAAAACTAAGCATCCTAAACGACACAAATTTTACAACTTTTCGGTGACTGAACACCTTGAAATTATTTTTTTTATCTTTCTTGGTGGCAGACTATATTTTATGGTGTTTGTTATTTTTAATTTGTAATGTTGTCTTTAGATAATCCTATATTTCCTTATCTAAAGAAGTCTTGTAAATAGTGTAAAATATATATTTATTTATTTTAATTTTCAAAGTGATGCAAGGTTCTTTCATGTTGTTCATTTCAATATAATTGTTTAATTTATATTAGAAAAAAGTAAAAATTAATTATTTTTTGCGCCTACTTTTCGTTAAAAACTTTATTTTCCAGTATCTAAAAAAAAACGATGTAAATGTATTTTTTGTTTGGTTCCAATTGGTGTAAAAATACCCTATATTTATTACACTATACTTAACGTATAATTTGTTTACTAAAAAAACCTTAAGGTGCGTATCTATTTAGCGCGGTTGCCGCCCGAGGCAGCCACCCACGGCATCCTAAACCTGGTTCGACCAATCTCTCATTGGCTCGACCACTAGCAATGTTCGCCTGGCCGCGCGTACCGGACAGGTATCCACTTTCCACGGCAACGATCACGGAGGAGTGACTTAAAGCTCAATAATTACTTTGTTTAATATCTTGAAACTATTACCATGTGGAGTACCTTGTATTTACTCGTATTTTTTTATAACAGTTGTATAATGTTGTAACAATTGTCCATAAAATTGATCTAGTAGAGGTGTAACTATTTTATTGGTTAAACGGTTAACAATAAGCTAAGTTTGTTGATGGTAAGGTAACAAAAATACCGAAATAATTAAAAGTTTTACATTGCATTCCTTGTTAAAGTAATTCTGGTCTCACGCTTTAAGAAAATTTAAAAATTGTTTATTTTAAATTATGTTTGAATCTTAAGACATCTTCTAGGGAGGAAACCAGATTATAAATATTTTTTAGGACTGACGTAAAGCTCAACCATGTGCTTTTCTTCTACCCCAAAACTTTTACTATGTAGAGCAGGGGTCTCCAAACTACGGCCCGAGGGCCACATCCGGCCCGCGGACAGATTTTGTCCGGCCCGCGGAGAGCTAGCATACTTGGAAACTCCTTTTAGAGAACAAATAATTTTTATAGCAAATTAAATTTAGTTTACTGAAGTATTCTAATTTTATGTTGAATAATTATTAATATGACATCTACATTGATATGGTCATGGGCTAAATCCGCTAACTCATAACATTCTTGTAGGCTTATTGTTATTGTTTTTGTGATAAGTTGGATAAAGAAACACAGAATTGTAATGAGTAAAGACATGTATAATATGCAGAAAATTTAACTTCAGTATATAATAACTAACAAATTATTGAAATGAATCAACTAACATTTTATACATTTTAAATAATCACATAACTTATAACAAACATAATGACATATGAAATACTAATGAGATTTATGTAATTGAGATTTTCCACTGACAATAGTTTGTAGTTGTGGACTAATTTTACTTGTACCAATTATTAAAAGAGATTTAAGATGCTCATCAGTTAATTTCGATCTGTAAACATTTTTTGTGTACTTCATTTTGGAGAAGGTTTTCTCACACAAATAAGTAAGTACCAAAAACAGAAAACAGACCACGAGCAAATTTATGCAAATTATCAAATTGTGTCAGTGGAAGACTCTTATAAAATTCCAACAAAGATGAGTTTTGATATTTGTTCTTAATTATATCACTGCATTGTAGATCAATCATTTCATTTGAAGTTCCGGGGCTAGGGTTTCAATGTCAATATCAAAAGGATTCTGAAAAATCTTAATTTGATTCGCAATGGCATCAAAGTCCGAGAAACGAGTATCAAAATTTATCTTCAAAGCACTCAAAGTTTCGATTGCAAAATCGATAGGAAACTCAGTCTCAGTAGTGTGGCTGAATATTTCACATGTTTAAAATGTGAAAAACATTTACTCGTAGTTGTGATTGAAACAGTCTCAATTTCTTCCGGAATGATTTGATATTAGTGTATAAATCAGGAAGATGCTGGTTTTCTCCTTGCAATCCCAAATTCAGTTCGTTCACATGTTTTGTCAAATCAACATAGAATGCTAACTACCACAGCCATGCGTTGTTTTGTAATTCAGTAAGAGGGCGATGCTTTTCATTCAAAAAAATTTCGATCACTGCTCGAAGTTCAAAAAAGCGCTGAAGGACTTTCCCACAACTAAGCCAGCGTACGGCAGTATGATAATGTAAGTCAGTTTCTCCAATCTCTTCAATAAATTGTCGGAATTGTCGGTGATTCAGCCCAAAAGATGTGATAAAATTAACAGTTGATATGACTGGTTTCAGAACGTCAGACATATCCAAACATTTTCCGCACAAAGACTGTTGATGAATGATACAATGTAAGACTAATGGTTTTGAACCACCGTCATTTTCTACAGCCTTTGACACAAGAGCGACCACTCCTTTATCTTTCCCACTCATGTTTTTGCCTCCATCAGTTGTAATACATTTCAAGTTTTTCCATCGAAGGTTCTTTTGATTAATGGCCATTTCAACTCCTTTAAAAATATATGTACCAGTAGTTGTGCCATGAATACTATACATATCAAGAAGTTCTTTGTGCACTTCATAGCTTTTATCTACTCCTCGAATATAAATCAACACCTGAGCAGTATCTGACACATCCGTTGACTCATCCAAGGCCAAAGAAAACCACTCAAAATGTCCATTTTTGTCGAACAGTTGAGAGGATATATTTTCAGCAAGGTTTTCTACCCTTCGAGCCACAGTGTTTGCTGACATGCTGACAGTTTTTAATAAATTTACCTTTTCAGGGCACATTTCTTCGGCTACTGCAATTATGCATTCTTTGATCATTTCTCCATCGGTGAATGGTTTTCCACGTTTTGCAATTTCAAGAGCCACACGAAAGCTGGCACGAGTTGCAGCCTCTTGTTCAGTTTTGAGTTTTGTAAATGAAGATTGCTGCGATTTCAATCCGCGCTGCATAGCTTCGAATTTTTCTGTCCGCAAACTTCCTGTATATTTTGAGTAATTTTGAAAATGTTTTGTTTCATAATGACGTTTATTGTTATATTCTTTTAGAACGGCTATGCTTTCATTGCAAATCAAACGTAGCGCCTTGTTACTGGACTCAATTACGAAATACTGAATGTTCCACTGATCTTTGAATTTTCTGCATTCACTATCAATGTTTCGCTTCTTTTCCATACTACTAATTCACACACAAAAGCGACAATTCAAATCAAAATACTGTTATAAAGATGTCTTAAACTTAAACACGCACAAACACGTTTTAAGGAGGTATGTAATATTTTATTTAACAACAGTGTGATAGGAACTGACTTGTGGTTGCGCCACTAGCCTTCTTATATATTCCAATTACTGCCATCTAGAAGTGAGTGGAAGACATCAGAACTTTCTCGAACCAACGAGATTATTCTGTACGTGCTATTAGCGCCATCTGTTAGCGATAGAAGGTACTACCTACTTCCGCTTGTGTCCACCAGATGTCGTGTCACGTTACTCCTCATGGCTCGTACTCTACGACTAATCTAGAAATTACAGATAATGACAGGAAAATTAATAATATGCAGTGTTGCCGTTTTGCGGACTTTAGTCCGATTTGCAGCCTTTTTTAAACGTTGTGTACTTTTTCGGACTTTTTTTTCATCAGTGGACTATTTCACTTCTTACCACCGGCAACAATGATAATATGGTTTTGGCCCTCGGAACTTACTGGAGTAATCAGTATGGCCCTAAGGCTGGAAAGTTTGGAGACCCCTGAGGTAGAGTATCTTGTATTTACGTATACTTTGTTAACAGTTGTATAATATTTTAACAACCATTTTATTTTCAAGTAAAAAGTCACACATAATATATGAACCAAATTAATGGACCAAAAGGTTATATATATATATATGATATATATATATATATATATATATATATATATATAATATATATATATATATATATATTATATATATATATATATATATATATATATATATATATATATATATATATATATATATATATATATATATATATATATATACATATATATACATACTACTTTAAAATTAATTTGCTATAAGTAGATCAATGTGATAATAAGTGCTGAAAAAGGTGTTCATTTCCGCAATGCAATAGTAAAGATTTTGTTCGAATCTATTCCTCACATTTTTAACCATGTCTGGAGTTATTTCACTACATTCAGCCGTAAACCGCTCCCGAAGATCTTGAATAGAATATGGCTTCGTACCAAAAACTTGACTTTTTAAATGCTCCTAAAGAAAGTAATCTAAAGGATTTAAGTCCGGAGTTCTCGGCGGCCACTCAATGCGGCCTCGTCTGCCGATTCACCTGTCGTACTGGAGCCACATAGTCGGGTATGCACCATCTTGTTGAACATCAGTTTTTTTTTTATCAACTTAGCCACATACTTATTGTTTATATTTTGGGCTGGATGTAACGCATTAAACAACCGGGCAGTAATGCTACCATTTTAGTAATACAATTTGTTATTTCTACCCTTTCTTAAATTGAATAAATCATTGTTCCATATTTATCACACTAGGTAGGTAACTTAAAAATTTGAAATCAAAGACAAAGTTTTTCTATGACATTCGATGAAACTGACCGATGCTAAATGTTCTTGCTGGTATCCATCAGTATAAAGTTAGGTTAGTTGTGTTTAATTTTATTATAAACCCAAATAGCTTTTCAACGATTAAAGATAGGTATAAACTTTATCAACAAAAGGTTTTAAAAACTTCATGGAGAATCTAAAGATTTAAAAAATGGAGGTTTACACTAAAAAAACTAAAGTGTAATATCTTGTTTTTAGACCACCCAGTATTTTAGGGCTATAGATAAAAGACGTACGTCCCCCTAAAAATCAAAATTGACGTGTCCGATCGTTTTTCCCAAAATATAACAGGATAGTCACAAATGGAAGTTCATAGGCCACCCTATATTTATATATATATATATATATATATATATATATATATATATATATATATATATATATATATATATATATCTTTATTTAAGCCAATACTTGATCCTATCTATTATAGCATTTATTTAATAAAGTACCACATTTAAAATTGATATCGATTTTAGAGTAGTCCAAACAGATTTTAAAAGTGTTCAAAATATTTAAAAGTTATTAAAGAATAAGTAACAAAGCTTATGTGCAGCATGTCTTTACATACAGCCTCCCTCCACTTAATATCTCTTTACGTTCAATGTGAAATTTAATTTTTTTAATAAAACTTTTTTTTATTTAATAAGTAGAAACCACTGTGATATATTAGATTTACGCAATAAAATATAACCGATAGTTATGTCATATGTGTTACATGCTGCACGATTGTTTTATTAAAATTTTATTCAAATAGTTTTTTAGTTTCATATAAACTTAAATGATCTAACCAATATACAGTTCAGAAATAAAGCAAGTTTATTTATTAATTAAACATATTAAGTAATAAGGATAGTAAAATTTTAAATATGGCTATGGAAAGAAGGAAAACCGTTTTAAAGAAACCTGACTACCTGAACTGTCAACATTACAGTCTTTATTTTTTTAAATAAAACACGCCGCACGTTTATATTGATAATAGTGGTGGGTGGATCAACTAACAGTTTTTCTATAATACATTAAAATTGTCCTTGAAGAAAAATGTACTAAAAAAAGTAACTAAAAATGAAGAAAAATTTTAAAAACTAATCGAAAATTCTACTGTGCTCTAACTTTCGTTTTTAAATATTTGAAAGAAAAAGATACAGCCTGTTGATGATTTAAGTTCATAAATTTTGCATCAAAAAACCTACATTTGTTATAGCTAACGTAGTATATGTCCTAAATTGTTGAGTTTTTTTTTATAAATCTTTTTATTTAATTGTACATTTACAGTACTGTTTTAAAAATAAAACTGATAGTTCTAGTAGTCAATTTAAAAATAAAAATATATATATTTACATGCCCAAAACTATGCTGCAAGGCTTAGTTTATGCATGTACTGTGTATTCAACAAAAAAGAAAAAAATAAGAAAAACTTTACCAAGTAATCAGTTTTATAAAGTGTGTGCCAGTTTTATATTAAAACTGATTTTGATCATCTTTGAAAATTATTTTCATTTCGATGCAAAAACTAAGCAAGTACACTTTTAACTCTTAAACTCAAAAAAATAATAATTAAGAGCTAGAATTGGGATGCCCCAAAAGCTTCACATCAAACGAAATACTGATTCTAAATTTTGCCTATGCAGGAAGCTTTGGACAAATTACATAATGCCTGAATACAAATTCTGGAATTCAATCCCTTAAACAGCGTGGCGCAACGGAACAGAGGCTATTGTGGGCAAACACTTAATTTTATTGAAAACCCCTCGTACTCGTCAATTTAAGAGGGATACTTAATAATCATAAAGTTACCATTGTGCTTGCAACCCCACAGGGGGAAAATAGCATAAAAGTAAATACTAAACAGGCTATTTTTACAACTTAATTCATTTTTATCGTCAGGAATTATTTAAAATTATTAAATAGACATTGAAAATAAGGAGCTTATACCTAAGTAATTTAATTTTAAGGTTTAAATAACTAAAATCTAAAGAAACCTGTGTAATATTAAATTTTAATTAAAAATAAGTTACAAAAATTTGTTAAAATGTTAGTTAAATAAATTTTTAAAGATTTTGTTAAAACCGTTGCTGCACGTTCTGTAAGATATCAGGCCTGTAACAATTCCAAATACAGCTCACCTGTTAAATTCTCTGGTAAAAAAGGACTAACTAAACGATGGCAAAAATACCAGCCCAAACATTTAGTTTTTGGGGGTGTTAGGTATGTATCTCCTAATAAATTTTGGTATTAGTGTTGGACCAATATAGGCAGTTATGACGATTTACCACGCCATTTTAAAAAAGAGCATACATCAGAAAAGCAATTGTTAAATATAAACTTTGCATAGGTAGTGATTATTCCGCTTATAATTTCCAAAAACAGCGATCAAAAGCGTGCATAATTAACTAAAAAGCATAGGTAAGCTATTTTAAGAACAAGATAACGTCGTATCTCACCAACTACTTATTAAATTTGCATTTAAAAGTCTTAAAAATTATTATTTTTTTTTCTTTTGCCAAGATATACGGCCGAGTGATGATCGCGTTGTTAAATTTAGCAATGGACTTAGCAATTGTTAAAAGATAACAACGGTTTAGAATGTTTAACAAAACGTCATTGTCAGTGTTATTCAATGATTTTAGTAGGCAACCTGTCAAAATCTGATATTTTCTTAAACATTCTTAACCGTTGTTAACTTTTAACAATTGCTAAGTCCATTGCTAAATTTAACAACTCAATCATCACTCGGCCGATAGTGTTACACATTTTTTGAGCAAATATTTTTATTTAACTTTTGTACATGCAATTCCGTGTTAATCAAATCATTAGGAGTTAGATTTATCTCTCTTAGTTAACAGCAAGTGTTAAAAAGCGCATGAACTATTTTTTTTTAAATGGTGCCTTCTCAGTATTATTTTACGCTACCTGTTCATGCGCTAAAGGACCTTTAGTCATCTGATCATCATTTAAAAGCAAATTACTTTTAACTTTTACCCAAAATTTCCCTACGTTGGGTATCGTTGTAAAGGGAATTAAAAGGCCTTGGTATCACTCAACTTCTTTTCCCATTTAGGATTTTTGAGGTTGTGCCACACTATCTTAAGGGGATACAGATATGATTAGTAAGTATTCCCCTCAAAAGTAAAATTAAAGGTCGGTCGGTAAGTAATTTGACAGAAATAGCCTCGGTTTTTTTTTTGTTGCTCCACCCTATATAGAAATATTTTAACGCTCCCCTACTGTAAAACAAGAACATTTTGAAATCAGTAGGTGAGGAAAATTTAAAAAATAATAATAATATGCCTTCAAATGATAAATAACCAAAATATTTCGATCCATACAGAGTTTCTAGTTTTAACAAAAATTTCCTTGCCCTTTTCATTCAAAGAAACAACGATAATAATAAGGCTTCAACTAGCTCAGTTTAGCATTCGTCGTTTTCTTTTTTTTTTTGCATGTTGCAGTTCATATATCAGATAAATTATGCTACATATAATACTTAAAAATTCTAAAATTGTTTTCTAATTAATCGCTCATTAAAAAGTGGCAATTTGTTGTGTGCGTGCCACTACCTTACGGTGTTACTAGAAAATATTTAAAGTTGTTTGTTTATACTTTCATAGCAATATAATCGAAAAAGTAGTCCAGGCGTATACCTCGACTGTATCCACCTGCAGTTAAATTTTGTGTATAGTTTAATTTTAGAATATTTTATTGTATGCCAATAATTTTTTCTTAAAAATCCTTATTTTAATATAATGGTAAACTTTATGGTTTTAATATAAAACTAAACATCCATGGAAAAATATTTCAACTGCCAAAAATAGATAAATTTAAAGTAGCCAAATAAGAATATTAGTAACTTATATCCTTTATCAGTTAATCTTACAATTTATTTTAGCTGACAATCAGGGATACTAGTCAACACCTGTACTTTAAAATATGTGTATATAAAAACAGGGTAGGCAAAAAATGTACTTGCTCAAATTTGCACACCAATAATAAAATAAAACTTGTGTATTTTTTCCTTACTCTGAACGTATTTTACTCTTACGTTGTAATAATAATTATGTTAAATAGTGTGATTTTTTAAATAAAAAATAGAAAATAATAAAGAAGTTGTCTTTTTACTGTTATATATTTAAGTTTGCCTCAACAATTTTTCTAAATTGTAAAGAGCGTAAAAACATAATTTATTCAGTTTCCATATTTTCTTCTTTTAATTCAGTTATTTCTAAAGGTCGTGGTCCATAAAGGAGGACATAGGCGCAGTGCCAGTCACCTATAAATAAAAAAATATGATTTGATAAATATTTCCACAAATTCTACAAATAGCATGTTTTTATAGTATTTTGTTCCAAAGTTCTTGTCTGCAAGCCTCATAAACCATATACTGTTCAGTTTGACATTTTTGATGCCATTCAGTTAATACACAAGAGGTCGCCCAAATAAGTTTATGTTTAATTTACAGTAAACATTTTAAGAAACAGTCGCTAAAATAAAAGGCGCCTTCTAGATTTATCGACCAAATCTGGCCAATACCGACTCGTGACAACTTGTGTAAAATCTAAAAGGCAACTTCTGTTTTGGTGAGTGTTTTTAAAATTTTTAAAGCAAATTAAATGTTATCTTATTTTAGCGAACTCAACTTAATCGCAACTTAAAATTGTCAAACTGAAAAGTAATATAAAACAATTTTCATTAAGATATTGGAATGTCTTTGATTGTTTTAATCCCGCCTACTTAATGTTCTAGTGTAACAATGATGGATATTTATTTAGTTATAATGCAAATGTTGGTATCATTTGTAAAGCAAACCGACTTTATTGCTCATATTTAGTAAAAACGATAGAAAAATAATTGTTTCATAGAATATGCTGTTTTTATTCTATTTTCCAAAACATTGCGTGTTACTTCAGGAGTTTTCTTCGAAATATAAAAATTATAATGTCACCCTCTATTGACATGAATCAGGCCCACTGACCTCAAGTTAGGTTATCTATGATCAGGCCACATCAGGGTAAGACAAACCATAAGATATGTTATTTTGAAATAACAAGACGCTACGGTTTAAAGCTGTATATCATGACCAACTAAAATTATTCGAAAAATGCCTTTTTGATGCCATTTTAAAAGCAAATGTCACATTGTGACACATAGTTGAAAAGATAATTTTAAGGCAAATCTGAAAGACTTTTTTAATTACAGATAAATACGTATGTACAGTTGTATTCATAAACAAGGTGTACGAGTATTGAAAGGAGAGGTAACCTACCTTATTTTTACCTAAAACCGGCTTCTGTAGCTGATTTTTGTTGGAGGTTATTACAAGTTATCAAAAGAGTAAACCTTTGGCATAAACTTCATTTTAGAAAATTTTTGATGGTAATGTTTATCCAATTTTGACCTTGTCAGTTAAAAAGAAAAATGCCGCATCAGCTATCTGAAATTGAGAAGACTCAAATAGTGTGCAAAATCGTAGATGAATGGTCAACTCGTGCGATAGCAGAGTTATATAATAGAAATAAGAAAACTATCTTAAAACTTAATCAACGTTTTGAGCAAGATGATTATCTTGTTCTCGGTGGAAAGCTTAGGACGACCGGAATCACTTTTTTCTTTTTACTTAATTAAGTATGAATTGGTTCCGCTCGTCCCAAACTTTCTACCCCTGAACAAAATGCTGCACCGGAAGAATCAAATATTCTGAACTGAAAAGCCTTCCAGCTGCAAAAAAATGTTACTTACCGAAGAACGGCGACAATCCAGGGTAATTTTTGCCTTAAACTACGTATACCGCGCCTTTTAATTTTTGAAACAGGGCAGTTATTACTGACGAAAAGACATTTTAGTCGACTTATAACGGGACTATTCGTATGTATCGCCCGAGTAACACCAGCTTCCTGCCTTTTATATTCAGACGTTACTCTCAAAATGTGTAGGGCCGGATATATGTAAATGGGCCTGGTGTTTGTTGGAATATAGAGAAAAGGTTCAATGTCCAGAATTAATAAACATTGAAAAACATAATGCTTTCATCTACTGAACAAATTTATTTGAACAATACTTTTACATATCAGCAAGAAAATTGTCCAGCCACACGGCCTATGCATTAAGAGAATGCTTTAAACTCATAACATGGAAGTTCTGCCATGGCCCAATTTTAGTCCCGATATTAATTCGATCGAAGGCGTTTGGGGATAATAATTGTAAACAAAATTAACAAATGAAGATTTAGCCAACAAAATTACGAGTTATGGGAAATAATCCACCAGTGCTGGGAAAAACTGAATTCAAATATTATATCCAATATAATTCAGTCAAAGCAAAGTAGACTGGTCCAAGTAATAGAAAAACAGGGTTAAATGACCAATAATTAGATTACATTTCTCGCTTTTTTTTGTTTTTTATATAATTTGTTGAATAAAAATGAATATTTACTTACTTTTTGATTTATTTACATGTATTTTCACCCCCCACGCTAATGCTTTAAATTTTTGAAAACCTGTGACATGTGATAACCTTCAACAAACAATCAGTTCTAGAAGCAGGTTTTACACAAAAAAAATGAAGATTATGTCCCTTTTTAATACATTTACGCCTTTTTTTATAAATATAACTACTGTACTTGATTGTTTTTTTCTCTACCAATATTAAAACTACTTACCACCTCCAGAAAGTTTTAAAATTTCTTCGGGGGTAACAGGTGTTACTTGGTCATCATCACATTTTACCCAATTATCTCCAGATATTTTAATCCATCCTACATAGTGACCACTTGACGACGAACGTCCTTTATGTGTAAGAACTGCTTGTAAGGTATAGTATCCACTATTATTACTACCTAAATCTAAAAGAAAAAGGAACATTAGAAAGAAAACTAAAATGAATTTTAAAAGATATGGGGCTATTTTAAAATATGTTTTAAAATTTAAGGGCATACAGCTATATAAAATATAACTGACTAAGTGTAGTTAAGTACTTTAAAGTATCTAAATTACATTTTCCATTTCCCCCAATATCTTTAATGAAGAATATATAGTTCTGTATCTAAAATTTCCTACTACACAAAAATACTATTAATATTTTTGACATAGGGACGTAGTTCGTTTTCGCGTTTGTTGGGTAATGAAAACGTTAAGCTAACATACCGGTTCACGACGAGCAACCGGTTTACTTAGTGTTTAATATAGGACGGAAAAAAAAGATCATATTTCTTAAAGATCATAACATCTTTTGTTAATATAAAGGAGCCCAACTAACATTTTTCGCCACTATAGGTTTTTACAAAAAGGTAACGGATATTTATAAGCGGTTTATAAGGAACTTTAAGTTTTATTATGGTTTTTCTAGTTTTATAACAAAACCTTGGGTTTTACACATTTCGTAAGGCACCCAATAAATACCAAAATACTTTCAAGTTTTATAATATTGCATCCAAAACGTTTTTATTACTTCATCTATAAATCTCTTAGTATTGGTTACATTAAATTTTCTAAGATGGTTTTATAGCGCTATTAAAAACAGTATTAAAAAACTTTAAGCCTAAAGGTCTTAAAGCCTACTCCGTGTTAAAGCTTTAATAAATGTTTAAGCACCCAATAAATATTCTGTGGCTACTTTAAAACTCCAAAGATTTTATAAAACTTATAGAGCCATTGATGCCTAAGTAAGTAAATATAAGAGAGGTTATGATTTTGAAATTATGTTATTGTATTCCAATATTATTTTTAAAAATGTCATAAATTAACAAAAACCTGCAAAAATTAAATATAGTAGTAGCCTAGCTTTTATAAAAAGTGCGATAAAACCCGCGACAATATTTTACTATTTGCATCAGATGCTAAATTATGCAAAAATATTAAACAAAATTCAGATTTTCATGATTAAAACGTCGATTAAAACAATGTATTGGAAGATACATTTAATGAGGCTAATCAGAACAGCAAGGATGAAGCAGGACATTTAATTAAATGTGTTGATATAAGGAAAAATTGGTGAAGATGCTAATTATGAATTATCAATCGACAAATTTTAGACAACGGTCTGTTTAGTCAAAGTTCTTTAAGGGCCCTTTTCCCAATCGTAAATAAATATTGGCCAAACACTCTACTAAAAGATTCTGAGCTGGGATTTTGTAAAAATATAAGGAAAGGGAATGTCAACAGATAAGGAAAAGGAATGTCAAAAAATTTGCTTTCAGAATCGGGCCCCTGGAATGCTGTTAGAGACACCAAATAAATCAATTAATTATTGTGGAAATAGCTGATGGACAACATTAGGTACTGGCACCGTGCGCGATGACAACGACATCTGACGGCTGCATTAAATCATGCTTCCAATCCATGGGAGAGGTGTAAGATACTTATAATATTTATTTATTTTTCGTAAATTAATATATATAAACCTGTTCAGGCATGTAGAAGTGAAGTACAATGGTGAATAAACAATTTTAAAGCTTAGAAAGTAAGCATAAAAAGTGTAATAAAAGAAGTTCTTGGAGTTTTGTAGAATCAAACTCGGAACTTATTATTGAGGAATAAGGTTATCCCGTGTAATCAATGCACAGTTAAATAACATTACAAATAATGTCAGTATAAAAAATAAAAAAATATATATGTAAAAATGTAGCATTTTAAGCAGGTTTTTTAAAAATAATAATTTATTTTCAGTTGAATAGTTTTTTTTATTAACCTTAGACAAAAATCGGCAATTGGTCCGATAAGTTAAAAATCACCTGACAAACTTACGAGTCTAGGGCTTTTTCTTATTTACTTTAAGGCTTTATAGCCATTTTCTCTATTCACAATCACAGAAGACTACACAGATACTATTTAGTCTATTAAAAACAATCTTTTTCTTTTTAAAACTCGCAAATCATTAAAAAAACTTTAGGAAAAGGCAGGAAGAAACGATACACGGCAAGATATGATAAATTTTTCTTTTTGTTACGTCAAATTTGAAAGTTCGCCTAACCTCGAAACCCGAACGTCATTATCCATTTTGACCTTTTTTCTAATTTTCAACTAGCAGTTGAAAATAAATAAAATTTGTAGTAACTGTTTCTGCCAGTATTTTGACATTTAAGCACACAAAAACTATTTTGCACCATTTTTATTATTTTTATCTAATAGTTTATATTTGAATGAAGCATGATTTATTGAAAAATTTGACCTCAGCGAGCGCTGCAATCGATTCAGCTGTCCCCACCATATACTTCGCAACTTGCCAATAGGTACATGCACAAACCACATAGACTTATTTTCTGATACTAGTCAATTTGCCCTTCTTTTTTAAATATTTTGACATTTGCGGACTAATAGTTTTCGTTTGGTTTATTGATTACTTATAGTTTTATACCGGTTACAAAATGTTTATAAATACGTTTTTGGTATCTTATAAAACTATAGGTATTAGCAAACCACCTTGGATTTTATTGCATGAGCAATAGTTTTATTAGACACCTAAGCAAGCAAGTATTATAGAAGTTTTCAAGTTTTTAATATCACCTTAAGGCTCAAATAAAACCATAAGTTTTTAAAAGGTGAATATGGCGACTTGATTAAATCTATATTGGCGGAGTTTTGATGTTCTTTGGAATAGACATAAATATTAAAATAATAAAATCAAAATATTACCTTTCAAATAATATTACTGAAAATAGGAGACATACTTTTTTAAAAAAGATGCGGTTGAATAATTTTTTGCTTTTTACCCGAACAAACTTAATAGAGTTATACTTTTATTAAAATTATGTTTTAAAATGCCCAAAATGAAGGCGCTGTAATTTTAAAAAGGGTAGCATGTAAAACCATTCAATAAATTTTTAATGGCATACAAAATTAAGTAGACACAGCGAAATCTTAGACTTATGAATTATCGTAATATTTGACCATACACTTCACCATTATTATAATGCCGAATCAAATGGCCTTGACTGACAACTAGAGTGGAATAAAAATATATATAAGTTACAACACAAGGACTCGAAATAAAAAATAATGTAAGTGAATGATAAAGAAAGAGATAAAGCAAAAAGCAACGTTCATAAACACTGTAGATAACGAAATTTTATAATAGTGTTTATAAAGAATATTCGGGTTTTTTAATGATAACGAAAACGTTTTCGTTACCTTTATAAAACATTTATATAATATATAATGGTAACGACAATCTCTCAGGAACGAACAAATGGGGAGTAAAAGTTTTATATGGGACTAAAAATTGGTCACCGTTACCTCTATAAGATTCTCCATTTAAGTGTTATAGGGGTTTTATAGGAGAACCGGTTACGTTTTGCGAATAATTAATAGGTCCTTAGGTGTTATAAAACTAGTAATAGAAACGTAACCATCACCATTATAAAACAAAAAATGTTATTTGGGAGGTTGGAACTCCCCAAAATTAATATTGACATTACATACACTATTCTCACAGGAACATAATTATTTACTCTATTGTTAATAGAAAATTTATTTGATAATTCCAATTAATTTTTGTAATTGCTGTAAATGGAAATGTGTCAAAGTTACTTAAGATTTTATAGGAAACTTATTACTTAAACAGAGGACAGAAAAGGATAATATTACACTCAAAGCTTTTGTAAAAAATCTATTAATAAGATCTAATATAGTCTAAAAACATATTAAAAAGGGGCATATAATTACCATCCTCAAACCAATAAGGAGCATATTTTTTTTCTTCTTTTGATTTTCCATCTCCTTTATTTTTCTCCTTTGTATGTGAATCCACTTGCGCGTCTTCTATAGCCTAAAAAAGTTGAATTAAACAAAATTATCAAGTCTTTTTTAAAAAGATTTTGGATTTTTTTTTAATGAGGTTTAGAAGTAAGGTTTTTTTTGTTGATTTAGGGCTTAATAAAAAAACAACTACTCATGAAGTTATCTTTAAATACTGATGACCTTTTACTGCTACCGCATATTCACAAATCGGTACTGCTTAAATTTAACCGCATTGGGTATTAATCTCAAATAAGATTGGGGAAATCTAGTGGATTTTGATATTTGATGTTCTTTCCGTATTTTTGCCGTTTTTATTAAAAATATTTTTAAAAATGTAATGGTATTAACTTACTTTAAATTTACTTCTTGCTGGAGCTAATTTTTCTTGTAGCTCTGGCGTACATAAGTCATAAGCGTCAAATTCCATAGGAAACTTCACATCCTTTAAAACTTTGGCATTTATCGACTCTTTTTCCTTGTAATAAAACCTTACAAATTGTATTGTTAAATATGCTGGTAATCGGCTAATTTTTGACTAAAAGAAGAGACAGTTGCTGATAATATAAATTTATTCCTAAAAATAAAGATCCAACCTACCGTTTTGGTATATACTGCATCCCTATCTAATGTTAATGATTTTTTAGTAATTTTTTCTTGCATTTTCTAAAACAGAAAATAATAAAAATTTAAATAAGTTTTATTTCTTGGAGTGTTATTTAAAAAATATATGTTTTCCATAAAAAAAAGTATATAAAGACCAGACAGAAATAAATTGTCTAAAACCCAGATATCCATGGGCGTATTCAGACCTGGGTATAGAGGAGGGGCAGCATGAATGCTAACCTTCGTAGCCTTTGACTAGGGGACCTGGATCTGAAGTGACCGAGTTTAAATCGTCAAGCTGATTGTTTTAGTTATACCTGATCAAAAGCCTTAAATATGTCCAGAGCAACGATCTGGGATTTACCAAGAAACTCAAGGGACTTGTTACAGTTGCGTGAGACAAAGGAAAGAAGATCAGCTGTGGATCTTCTGTGACGGAATGCTACTGTCTCTTATGTAAAATTGTGTGTTTTTCCGAACACTTCAATATTTGAGACTTAATGAATTTTTCCATTACTTTGCAAACAAAAAAAAGAAAAGATATAGGTCCATAAAGAGAGTCGAAAGAGGCGAGTTAAGATAAGTGTGCAAGCTCAGGGGTACATTTTTTAAAAACGATTGCTGGTATGCCATCCAGCCTAGACGATCTTTTGGTATTGAGAAGAAAGGATATGCTTGATCTGTTTGACTTTAAAAATGATATCGGACATTTTATGATGAACGGGAGCACCTGTTGAAAGAGAAAGATTAATGGGAGGATCGAAAGTAGAATTTGCAGAAAATTGTTTGGCAAATAGTTCGGCTTTTTCTTTGCAGATAAAAACAATTTCATTTCAGAGATTACAGGTGAAAAAGAATTTGTGCAAAAGTTTAGACTAACGTTTTTGGCAAAGAACCAGAAGGATTTACTGCCATTCGAGCAAGAGAGGACTTTATCTTATATCTGATTGTTAAAACGCTCTTTGGGTTCTGAAATAGTTTGATTATACTGATTTCTTGCTTAAATGCTGAGTGGAAAAGCAGGTAGGATCCCAAGGGTAGGTGGCAAAGAAATCTCTTAGACCATCTCAGTCCGCCGACTTATAATGTATGATATAGTGACCAAGCCATAATCTGAGGGACCAAGGAAAGCAGTTACTAATACTTGGTAGAGTTCAGGCTTAGAAGTAAAAAAGATCCAGGGGTTAGAATTATGGGTGGGAACCCTGGGAAAGTAGGTAGGTTCCATAGTTAAATTTTTGGGCGAGTTACTGATTACGAAGTTTTTGGCTACTATGCCTTGAGTGTCAGTTTTTGAAGAACCTAGCCAGTCCTTACTGTGAACATTAAAATCACCGAGGACGATTACTTCGGCCAATGAAAACTGGGAAATAATAGGGTCAATCTTTATTAAAAAAAGTCAAAGAACCCGGAGTGGGAATTGTCAGATGGGGACCGGTATAAACAGCAAATAAATTTAGCAGAAGATCTAAAGGTAAGTTTAAGCCCATAGATATCAGGCCTACCAGATTCGAGGTTAGAAACCCTAGCACAAGCCATATAGTTGCGAACGTAAGCACATACACCTCCATGGAGTCAAAAAGATGAAATGAGTTCATAGCCTGGGAAAAGGAGGTGGTTGGTTGATGTTTTCGAACTTATTTTGGTTTCGGTAGGAAATAATATATGGGCTTTAGAAGATTGAAGATAATGGTGAAAAGAATTTACGTTGGAGTTAAGTCCACATATATTAGTTAATTATATTAGACATTTCGTTGGAGGCCCTCCAAATGCACCCCTTACCCGGAGATCAGATTGGAGGGGTGTTTTACTTCCGAAATACTTTACTTTCGGAAGTGCCATCATAATTATTTTCCAAATTTTATGATAGAGAAAAAAAAAGAAAAAAGGAGAAGAATGCCAACTAACTCACAAACCCAGAACTCAAAACGTCGGTTAGGACTTCACGAGTCCTTTAAAGGGCAAGTGGGGTGGTACCGCCTCAGGAGAGAAAAATCTCCTCTACCACCTACTGCATACTTACTTTTCAATAATATTTTTTTTAATATTTAGATTTTTATTGCTATTTTAGGAGAAATTTGATTTTTTTTTCTTAATTTTATCAAGTTGTTAATATTTTCAACATGTACTTTTAACCAAAAATATTTTGAAATCCAGATTTGATAACTTTAAACCATTTTCACGCTTTCGATGATCGAGCAAGGGGGGGCAACTGCATTTTACTTATTTATGTCAAATTATATGTTTTACATTTCATAATTTATTAAAATTTGTAAAAATATCATTGCATTTAAAGTGGTCCAAATTGGTTGCCTGCCCATTTTAAAAAATAATTAAACTTTCCAGGTTGTTTCTTCTATATCTCAAGACTTAAAAACCATTTTTTCTAAATTTTTAACTCAAACAGTTTTTTGATGGCGGTCATTTTGGTCTTGATGCACACCCCTAACTTTGCGATTGTGAAGGTTTATAAAAACATTCATAACTTCAAAAGTCTTTAAAAAATGAAACAAAATTCATATTTTTTATAATTTAGCAAGAAAAAATAAAATTTTAGTAAAATCCAGGAAAATTTTGGTTTTTGTATTATTTTTTAAGTAGAAGAAGAATCAAATACAATCTGATTTTTTTAAAATTTATTAATATTGTTACGGACTTTAGTTAGTTTTTAGTCAATAGAAATGTAAAAGGTTAGAATTATTTCATTTAGGTTAATAATTTATTAAAAATAGGTTACCTTAGTTTTTCCCTTTTTCGACAGCCATTGCGGATTATCCTGAGGGCGCTGAAGACATCCATTTTACATTTTTCTTACATCCTGTAGTAAAAGAATTCTTCCAGCTAATTCTAGACTTTTCCATTCTTTTTCACATTACTATATAAAGCGCGAAGGAAGTCCGCACGGGCCAGTTTAGTTTTGTCTTTTAGAGAGATAAAAAGTTGACAGAAAGTTAAAGGTTAAACAGTTGTCACAATTACGTTACGTTGAATTTTTGTTATCATAGAAACGTTTGTGAACCTGATTTGCAATAAAAAGATGTAAAACCAGGATACGTGTTTTTATACGGGGTGTCACGGAACAATATATATTTGTAGTCTAACCACAAATATTAATTGTTATAGACCAACCTTTTTTTATGGATTTTTAAAAATAATTTTTGTTTTTGATAATTAATTTTGACTTTAAGTAACTCTGATTCGGTTAATATGATAAAAATTCGCCATTTACACAAATCGCAGTTCCTAGGTATATGTTTTTAGAAAAGCAAAAAAAAATCTTATGTATTGTACTGAGAAAAAAGTTATACTTTAAACCTGACGAAGAACTAGTTCAGTGCAATATTTTTTGCCTTCCTAAAAATGCTGCTAGAGCTTTCATAGTTAATTTAATATATTATTATGCTTTATGTAATTTTGTGTAACAATTCATCTGCTGGTTTTATGTTGGGACCATGTCTGAACATGTAATTATTTTGTTAACATGCATGATGTTTTCTTAATTTTGATGGTGGTGATACACCCAAAAAGGAAAAAGCAGCATCTAACATTTCAATATTCTCATGTGAGTCAGTATATTGCTTTTGGTCTCCACATTCTATTAATTTTTATTTTTGCTTAGGTAAAATAGCCTTAAAAGAGTTAATACATAGAGATTTTACTAATTCCTAAATTTGAATACACATTATTGCTGAGGGTTTGTTTTAAAGTTTTTCCACCATCAAAATCAAGAAAACATCAGGCATGCCCAAACATGATAGTTTCATGTTTAAAAATAACATAAAACCAGCTCATGAACTGTTACACCAAATTTGTTTCAACAAAATAAAGCATAATATTATATTAAATTAAGAACAAAAGCACAATATGACAGATCTAGCAGCATTTTTAATGTGCAAAAATATATCGCTCTGAACTGATTCTTTGTCATTTTTCAAGTTTTATATTTTTTTTCTCAGTAAAATACATAACATTTTTAAAATTTTCTATAAATATACAGTATGTATCAGCCAAATGTAATAATTCAATATTAAATAAAGGGGGGCGTATTCGAAATAAGGAATTGAATAATATACAGGGCGTTGCATTTAAATTGGGAAAGTTAGTATTGGTCACTGTTACATGACACACCCTGTATAAAAAGTTTTTACTAAAATAAATGTGCAACTAAAAATACCAATCGACGTGTCCGAGCGTTTTTTCAAACATGCTCTCATTTATTTATTATCGAATTTATTCCATTTGGCTGATACACAATGTATACATAAAAACGGTTTTTTTTTTAATTTCAGATTTTTATTTCCAACTCAATCAGAGATATTTAAAGTCAAAATTAAGAACTTGTTAAAAATATAAACTATTTTTTCAAGAAACATAAAATGAAAAGGTTGGTTTATTCCAATTAATATTATTTATGATTATACTACCAACATATATAGTAAGAAATTAAAAAATATCAGATTGTATTTGATTATCCTTCTACTTGAAAATAAATGACAAAAAGTAAAATTTCCCTTGTTTTTGTTTCATCCATTTAAGAAAAATACTTTTGAAGTTATAAATATTTTTGTAAACCCTTACAATCGGAGAATTAGGCGCGTGCAGCAAAGTTAAAATGGCCACCATCAATGAAGGAGAAAAAACCTGGAGAGTTTAATTATTTTTATGAGTGGTGAAGCAACCAATTATTTATTTATAATTATTTTTTTGTCCACTTTAGATGGAGTCCCCCAAAAATATACCTCACAAATATAAATTCTAGTGAATAAAAACATACTTATCAGACCAAAGTTAACCATTTGGTATTATCATGAATATTTAAATGTATTTCATGCATCTTTAAAACTATTGACTTTTCCTTACAACAAGGTTTTTTTTAATAAAATAACAGGGCGCTCTTCAAATTAAACTTACACTTTTTAAACCAGAATGCATATATCTAACATCGGTTGAGATAAAGCAGCTGAGCTGCAGAAATTGTTCCTTACTATTGGCTACAGGCTCATCTGGAGCTTCATCGCATGTCAGTTTAACATCAAAAGTTCCACCGAAATACTGATCTATTATGGACCTAAAAATTTTAATTTTTAAAATATTTTTACGGACTTTAAAAATGAGTGTTGAGTTTATAGAATTGTAGAAAGTTAAAATTATTTAATTTAGGTTAATCATTTATTTTAATAAAAAAATTTATATCAAATAATTTAAATAAAAATTTTAAATTATTATTTCCCCATTCCCGACTCATACATACCTATATTTTTCTTGAGGCGATAAACTCTCATTTGGTTTGGCAGGTAATTTTTGCTGAAGCATTCTTACCAATTCTGTCCAAAATTCATTAGCGTCCTTAAAAATAATATTTATTTAAACATTTATAAGACAAATATAAGATTTCATTAAAGTTACTTAATACCTCCACTTAATAAGACATTAATAAAAATTAAAAACATTACTTAAAATTGGCTTTTGGTTTTACTGTAGATAAAACAACCCTAAAACAGGGTCATCACATTTGTACCGTATCTATATCAACCTTATTATAACTGCATTTATGGAAAATTCTTTGACTCCTAATACTAAATAGAAAAAGTAATTTGGCAAACAATTTTTCTCTAGTTTAACCAGCTTTACAATGAATTCCAAAATAACGATAGTGGTCAGTAAACATTTTATTAAAAAAATTTGAACGTTAGGTACAAGGGGAAAAATAATGTGGCAACACACTGAATAGATCATCATAAGTGACCTCTGAGAAAGAACAATTTTTTCTAATTTACTCAACTCTGTATGGTACATTCCACAATAATTCGTTGATTGACCTGTTACTGTTAGTCGTAAAACTCAATATACTTTGGGTACCTGCATGTAGGTTCGGACTTAAAATTGTCTTTATTTATTATTGTACCTACTTTTTGGTACATTATGTAGGTTATAGGCAATTTGCAGGTGTTGAATATAAAGCAGAGTCTTTTTGTCTTAGTTTATCAGTCGTTTGGAGTATTTTCGTGTGTGTTATTGAGCATCCAAAATAGCTAACCTAAACCAAGGGTAATAAACCTAACAAGGAGTGCTCGATCCCATTTAAGCCCATATAAACCAATTTAAATGTCAATTCGGTATTTGTGACGTAATCTGTTTGCCTTTTTGTTTTTTTTACAAGTAATATAAAGTCTTAATTTTTTAAAAATATTATACATTACAGTTCTAATAGTAAGTACATATCCAAAATAGTTTTTAAAAGTTGAATATTTAACAAAAATTAATAAAATAAATCTGCCTTCTGGGCAAAATGGACAAACGGTGACGTCCAAACATAACCTATATCTGCGGACAAATAGTAAAAATCGAGCACTCCTTGTTAAGTTTACTACCCTTGAACCTAAACTATTAATATTAGTAGGTAATCAGGACCTGTACCCTCTCAAAGGGTGCTCTGCCTACACAATAGATATTTGTCAGGCAACCCATTTATTGTTGGGTTTTCCACTGAGGGTTGTAATTTAATTTTTATTGCGGTCAAGAAAACAACGAATTATTGTGAAATGTACCATACCATTAGTTTCCATTATATTTATAGTGGCAATTAACTAAACTATGGGACTTTCGATTGAGAAAAACATAAGAACATTATTGGAAGCCCATTTTAAAATAAGATTTTTCTTTTTTAAATCAGATTATAAATTCAATAGATGTCAAGTGTCGATTTTTTTTATCACGCAGGTTTTTATATTCTCTGTGTAAAAACCTAAAAATATATAGTAAAAATTGCAGATTACAGTTTAAATGGTAAAGTAGGCTTTTGTCTTTTATAAGAGTGATGATCCAACACAGGTTTGATTTTAAGCCGGCTAGTGATGTAAAATTTCAAAAAAAAAATTTTTACCAAAAGCCCAAGGCAACAGATTTTTTTCAAATAAAGTTCTTTTGACAGTGATTCCTTCAGTTACCGAAAGAGCATGCAACATGCTGGGCGCAAATTAAAACACAGTAGGGCAGCATACCCAACAAAACATACAAATTGGAAAACCTTGTTTTCCTTGCATGCTAAATTTTATTCTCAAAACAGATCAACGTATATACACTATAAAACTTAATGGCAATAAAAATATTTATCGATATTTCTTTGTTTTCTTGGAGGAGATAAATCCCTTTTTAAAAAACACAAACTCGCAGAAATAAAGTTTTTACAATCACAAGATTGAATAAAATATGAATAGTATAGTAATAGACGGAGAGCTGGAGCCGAAAAAGCATCGTTATCAGTAATATGGAGTTTCTCCTGTAAAACATGTTCATTTAGTATTGTAAATTATGTTCCCGCACAGGCTGACAACCTATTGGATACAGGGCAGTAACAAGGGGTGAAAGTGTAAAATTTTTGGGGAAAAATTGATTTCTCTGAAATAAAAAATATTTTTTAAATCCCCAATCATTTATAAGCAAAGTTGATTACTTGTTTTTTTTTTAAATCCGATGCACGGTTTTCGCTTAAAAAGATAAAAACCATTTCTCTGCATGATCATAACAATATGGGTAAACAATATCACCATGCAGAGAAATATCTAGATTTAAGGCTCTATTACCGCCGCCATTTTTGGTCCTTTTTATGTCAAATGCAATTAGTTTAAATATTTCAACGAGAGGGCGTACATGTGTCGATTTTCGATTATTTATTTCTTTGCGTAAATCAGTTGTAAATTTTCAACGTAATCTCAACAAAAAAGAGTGGAATGTGACCGGCTGGACACCAGGCGGTGTTGCCGTCAACAACAAAACTATTGATAATACCACGAATAATTTATCTTCAAATTTAAAAGAATAAAAATATTAAGAAAATTGTTGGTAAATTATTGTATTTTGTCTATAGCGTAAATAGCGTCGCGGTAGTTATCATAAATATCGTTTTAATTTTATTTCTCAACATCATTAAAATGCTAGCTTCAATTTTTTTTATACTCTCTTGCACGTCACGAGGACTTGAGTCCAAATACTATATCGTAACGTGGGTGCCTTCAGGGAAATAAGGTTGTTTTTTAATACAAGACTTAAAAAATTGTGGTTATGATAAACGGAATTGGCTGGAAGTGATTCCACAATCTCGACACTCGGGGTATAAACGAGCGAACACAGGTTCTGGGCTTTTGAAGTTGGACAGTAAAATGATGCATATGTGACAAACCTCTAGTCGTTCTAGTGGGTACATTCAATTTAGGAACAATAGCAGCTGTAGAACAGGGATAATTATTCGCCAACCGCTCCGCTCGTTGATGAGTAAGCGAGGGAAGCCTTGATGCGAGAATCGTGTTGCCGATAAGTAGATCCGTTGAATCGCATCAAGAATAAGCAGTGTTGAAGGCGGGACCGCTCCCCAAATGTGGAAGCTATATTTGAGGTTGGGTCGGATTTGCGAAACATAGAGTTATACAAATTATGCAAGGAAAAATATTTTCCAGCTCTGCGAAGAGAAAACCCATTTTTTTTGAAGCCGAAGTGACTACAGAAGAAATTTGCGTATGCCCGCTAAGATCCTGCTCAAAAGAAATGTCTAACAGTTCGAATCCTTATTGTTAGAAAATTCGTTAAAATTTACCAATTTATTTCTTGATTTTGCTACATTTTATACATTGTAAAGTAATAGTTTTAGTTCTGTCACTACCCTCACGTAGTTTCTCAATTTGCTCAAGCTGACAATTCTAGTCATAGCTGTTGGTAAATATGCGTTTATAAAAAGGACCTTGATAGGGTTTGAATGTAATGACTTTAAAAAAATGGTGGATTAATATTATAATTATCCATTGGATATTTGTTTCCAGTTTAGCAGATGTTTAATTATATAAAAAAAGTTGGTATCTTTTTTTAATAGATATTCAAGATTAAGGCTGAAACAACAATAATAAT
Organism: Listronotus oregonensis; assembly: GCA_019359885.1. Lineage (NCBI taxonomy): Eukaryota > Metazoa > Arthropoda > Insecta > Coleoptera > Curculionidae > Listronotus > Listronotus oregonensis. The sequence goes on from JAHBCN010003957.1 coordinate 307,198, forward strand.
AATAATAATAATAACAATAATAATATTATTATTTTGCATTTTTTACGGTAGTTCTTAAAACTTATCAGCAAAATAAAGGAAAACATTACTACACATAAGCCAACTCTGGATTTCGTAACACCTGACAACGCCGCGTCGCTTCGGTATTTTGAACGTTTTGTAAGCTGTGGTTTTGTTACTTGTTTTAAAACTGCTTTTATTTTATCTGAAAACATTTTGTGTCAGTTTATTGGAACTGTATTAGTGTTGTGGTGTATTTGCACTGTTTTTTACAAAAACTTCCTACAAACTTTGTGTATAACAATGCCTCGTTCTGCTAAACCAGTAAGCCAAAAGAGGAGCCGCGGGCAGAAGAAACGCTGGCACAAGAAAAGAATTGAGTAAGTACCTAAATCACAACTTTTCTTATAAGTTTACAAGTTTTGAAATAAACACAAAAAAGTCCTATTGTTTTTTATTAATTCAGAATAAATTATACGTCATTGGAAAGATAAAAGATAGGACTGTGTCTGTCCTGTAATGAAATTTTTATTTAATGTCCGACTGGTATATTATTTGACAAATAATAATATTATGTCAAAGTCAGTTAAATACGAAATATTACCATAGGGCGTTATTAAAAAAATAACGCCCTTGGGCCTACAAATTTACCAATAAATAAACAATAAATTATCTTCATTTAAGCATTTATTACGAAAATACAAACATACTTACACAATATACTTACCATAAAAAAAATTATTTTTTAAAGTAAAACGTACAATTTTCAAACTGACCGGAAAATTCCACATTTCCATACCCCACCATAGTTGCTGTGTTACTTGAAGTAATACTTTTTCCAAGTACAAGGGAACCATTAGCAAATTTGGAGCTTTCACTATCATCCACGTACCCTAGTGCTACCGAAGACATCTTCCAGCCTCCTAACCTCATTGAGCTCTCGGAACTACCTCCCGCATCAGAATGAATTGTTGCCGCTGTACGTCTTAAACAATGACCTGTGTACAGCATCAGGTAAACCCAAATATGTAGCAATCTTAAAGGGTATATTTCCGAATGTATTTTTACCTATAGGCTGCACAGTACATCGTTCATCACGATAGCACAAAAAAAACCTATAAATAGGTGCACTTTTAGGTCGCAAAGACAGTCCCAAATTAACTTTGTTGCGCACATTTCACTGTCATCAATAACCAAAAAGCTCCTTGCTTGCCCATTTTTACTTTGAAGAATGTCAATAAATATATGCTGACCCATACCACGCATATTGGAAAACTTCATTTTCACAAGCTCGTCTCTTCTACAAGCTCCGAATACACCTATCACTAATGCAACTTTATCTGCCAAATATTTTTTAGTCGACGCTTCTTTCAAAAAGTTAATCACAAAATTATTTTTTATGTGCTGTCTTATTGACAAATAACTACAACCATGGTTACCACAATTACGTTTCGACAATTTTTTCATATAAATGCTAGTACTTAATTTGGTTTAAACTAATACATTCAAAATTCATTCAAATTTTTCTCATATAAAGAATACTTAGTCGGACATTAAACGTTGAAGGCACCACGGGTATTAAGGATAATAATGCTTTCGGTCAACACACCATCGACCTCAAGCGTTATTATCCTTATAATACCCTTGATACCTTAATAACTATAAGGCCTTTATTTGCGAGAAAATAATTGATAAACATTAGCTATTATTACTGAATGTTTACACGGGAATATCTAGAAAAAAAAAATTAAAAAAACATTACACGACAAGCATAGTTTAAACTCCTATCTTTTAATACCTTTTTGGTTTAGATCGATATACCTAACCATTTTCGAAGGATTTTGTGACAGCGTTGCGCCGAAAATGCTGTATTTTTTGATGCGTTAGTAGACCCTTAAGAAAATGACCCTTAAAAACTATTGATTCGCTTTTGAAAGCATTTAATTTTTTCTGGTACATTTCAAAAAAAAGGATTTCATATTCATTTTTCGTAACAACAGGATCAATTTAATTCATATAAGAAATTTGCTATTAAAATTAGAAAATAGAAAAAGGTAACAATAAGTACCTAAATACCCGAAATGCCAAAACAAAAAAGTCAGTACTCTGTCAAAGTCTAGTGTTTAGTGTTGATTAAAATAAAATATCCTTTTTATTGAAATGAATTGAAAAAAATTAGATAGTTTCCAAAATGAACCAATCATTAAGGTGTCCTAGTAAAGAAATGTTAATTTTTTGTCATATGTTTCTATTTTGTTTTAATTCCAATCATTTTCTTAAGTGTTCTTTGAGATTAGTTGGGAAAAAAATCACAAGATGGCTAGGTCACATTTTTTTTTAAATACAAGGAATGCCACAGATAAGGCCCTGGTCACTCCTTGTTGTATGACTCTGTCTTACATCAATCATACGGTAGGTTTACTAACATCTGTACTTTTTTAGGAAGACTGTACGTTTAATCAATAGTGAACATGACTATTTTAGCTTAGTGGAGAGAACAGAATCTTCTGCAGGATCAACTTTTGGGTAAGATAACTTATATAAATATATGCTGACACAGTAAGTATATTTTTTATAGTGTTTTTTCTTTAGTAAAATTCCAGCGTTTAAATTTTGGTGGGTCATAAATTTGACATTCTGATAAAGTTTTAATTTTTACTTAGTGTGTAGTATGTAGGCACACCACAGGGTACTTATATACATGTTCGATGACTGTATTATTTTATGTTTTACTTCTTAAAGGCATTTGTCACTCTTTTAAGTTTTTATTTGTTGTTGTGTTTGTGATTTTTTTGCAATCAGAAGTTAATTTTTTTGCAATTGAAAATTAATTTATTTATATATACTGAAAGGCTAAAATGATATTTCTTTGAATATTAAAGCACTACAACCAACCACGAGACCTACCTAAATATTGACCAAGAAAATGGAAATGATGATACACAATGTTTACAAGAGGAAATGATTCTTGACTGGACACCTCAGTCTCCTAGGTAAAAACATTACATTTACCATCATAGTGTTAATTAAGCTTAAATATTACAGCACCTACACTACACTCTTCTCTACATTATTTTGGAAATAATTCTAGAACTTATTGGGTATAACGTTAATTTTTATCTATGTTATCTATAGAAGGGAAATAACCTATTTTTATATTAAATTATAAAAAGAGTTTTAATCCAGACCACTATGGTTAATTTAAATTAAAATATTTTTAAACTTGGTATAAATTTTAACATAGCAAACAACTTATTTTTCTCGAAATCAAACATTTTGACCTACCTCTAATATAAATTTCAAGGGACCCAGAAGAAATGGACTGGAGAAGTAATTTCAGCAAAGACAATGATAATGCGGCCCTTCAAGAATTTTCATTTATCTCCGAGGACGAATACAATAGGTAAGTATGCTTCAGTTAAGCACAGAACGGAAGCTTTCACAGTGGCGTGCAATCCGTGGAAGCGAAGTAATCGCCGCTTCCTTGCTTTCATAAGATACAAATAATACTCTTTGCATTATTGGAATTATAAAATTATATTATAAAAAAAAAATTATTCAACTAAGGCACATTGCCTGTTGCGTTTTTTCTTTGCTGTATACAACAACTAAAATTAGAACGTCCACTTGAAAAGTGTTCAAATTTTTGGCTCTATCCTAAGTAACCATAATGAGTAGTTGTGATGTTTTCTTTAAATAAGTTTGATAATTTTAAGTTTTAATATTTTAGAATAAATGAACATAAGTTGGAGTTTGAAAAATGTCCCACCGAGGAGCCATTTATAAAAGGACATCGAATTGTTGATCTTCAGTACATTTTGAATTGGTCTATGAAAATGCAGGAAAACCATTCGGGTATGTAGATATTTAGTTTTAAAAAATGTATGTTAATATGGTTGACTGTCCTAACTATGGAGAAAAATCTGATTTTCTTACAGCCACAGTTAACTTGGTATTAGGTATTTACCAATAAAAGATTAAGAAAAAAAATTTTGTAAAATGCTCTTTTTCTGATGAGTTCTCTACGGTCAAAAGACATTTTCAGATAGTTAAAGTTCAGTGCAATAAAATAAAAGCAAATATTACTGTTTAATGGACATAATAAGATGACCTTTGGCTTGTATTATTTTATGATATATCATGAACCCAAAAGTGTGATATATCATATTTGTCAAAAAATGCTTTCAACGGACAAGCCGTTGCAATAAGCAATAAAACTTTCTGGAGCAAGTTGACTGTAGTGTATAAATGCCTAACAATACAAATAATTTGTTTAAGAAAAATATGTACCCCTACTTACAAACAACCTGGTGCAAATAATTTGGTCCAAATGCTAAGTTACTATCGCTTTGGCTGTGTGTTCATACTTATTACCCTAAAGGAGACATTTATCGTGTTGTGACTTAGAATGTAGCAAGTAGTATCATTCAACCTGTTTATTTGTGCAAGTATCAGGGTTGGCCTGATTTAAATCAATTAATTTTGATAAAAATCAAGATTTAAATTAAACTAAGATTAAAAAAAAACAACCAGGTATTTACAAGTATTTAACGAAATCAGCGTTGCGCAAAAATTGACTTTTATTTAAAAAATAAAAAATTACCGATTTAAATAAAAAAATCAAATAAATCATTATTTTCTTGATTTTTATCATTTATCATGCTCATTAAATAGTTGTAAATACCTGGTTGTTTTTTTTTATCTTAGTTTGATTTAAATCTCGATTTTAATTTAAAAAAATCGCATGATTTAAATCATGATTTTAATCATGATTAAAGTCAATTGATTTAAATCAGGCCAACCCTGGCAAGTACTTACATTTACGTTTCAGTTGCAGTAATATAAGAGGACAAACGGCTAGGACTAGGTATTAAAAAAAGGCTTAAGTTAAGCCTTAAAGTGGGTTCCCTAAATTTCCAAAAAATCTATTAAATAAAGTTGAAGATGTTTATCCTTTTTAGGTCAGTGCTCTTTTGGGCAAATGAAAGTTATAAATGAACGACATGTAGGTCTTACTTCAATTTTAACTTTTCAATGCAACATCTGTGGTATTACTGAAGACCATTCAACTGAAGACATGAAACTAGCAAATTCACCTATTAATTATGGTGCTGTATGGGGCACTCTTTCAACAGGAAACACATACACCCACCTAAAAGAGTTACTGTCTGTTCTGGATATACCTTGTATGTCATACAGGAGATTCCAGAAAATTGAAATAGATCTTGGTGACAAGTTTACTGCTAACTTGTACGCTTCAATGCAAGAAGCAGGTAGAGAAGAAAAGGAGCTTGCTATAAAAAATGGACAAGTAGGGGAAGATGGCGTTCCTTGGATAACTGTTTATCTTGATGGTGGTTGGAGTCATCGATCTTATGGCCATAATTATAATGCAGCATCTGGAGTGGTAAGTTTTGCATGTATTAATAATCCCCACTGTTCTACCTTTTTTCATGGTTCAATCACTCAACAGGATGATTTTGTGAGGGTTTGTTTTACTTTTTTCTTATGATTCAATTAGCAGCATGCTATTCAAATGTCAGTTCAAATTAAAAAAAGCTTTATTATCTCAAGTTACAAATTTCAACAGACAAAGCATCCTAAAACTAATATAATACACAAAATAGCGTCAGATACTTGAAATACATTTTTTGTTGGCCTACCATATTACTTTATAATTGTTGTAGTTATCATAGGCCTAGGAATTCAGTAATAGTTTAAATTAAAACTTTGTACTTTTGAAATTTTTAATACAAAACACGTTTCTGTTAAATTTGTCAGATTTATAAATTTGACAGCTTCATTAGAAAAAGGTTTAACCACCAGTGGAAGTTTCGCGTGGCTCTGTTTAAAAATAATCCTACAGTTGGTCTTTAAAATAACAATAAATTAAATAATACGTCAATAAACGTTCACTACCGTAAAAACTACAATTAAAATCAAAGCCAGTTTAACACAACTAGTTGTGTTGTACTTAACAGTGTTTTACCGAAATTCTAAAACGATATCTAATGTTACAAAAATTTTAGGCTGTTATTATTGGCAGACAAACACAAAAGTTATTATTCTTGGGTGTCCGGAATAAATATTGTGTTGTATGTTCTCGAGCGGCTAACCTCAGTCAGGACCCCAATGAGCACAGATGTTTTAAAAACTGGGACAGTTCTTCAAGTGCTATGGAGGCCGATATCATTGTCGAAGGTTTTAATCAGAGTGAAGCAATGCATGGACTAAAATATGCACGATTCATCGCAGATGGAGACTCCAGTGTGTTTGCAAAAATTAGAAGAGAGGTAACTTACGGCGCATCTGTTGTAAAAGTTGCGTGTAAAAATCATGCCGTAAAAAATGTGGGAAAGGCTCTATACAATTGTTTAAAAAGTCTTACGACAGATGCCAAAAAGCTCTTGACTAAAAAGATTATTAAGGACATTCAAAACTTCCTTATGAAACTCTTGTACATCAATGCACATGGTGATGTTGAGAAGCTAAAAAGGGACATTGGAAATACAGTTCATCATATTTATGGGGATCACAGTAATTGCTGTTTAGATTATTGTACCAATGTAGGCACTGATCAAGGAAGTAAAATGACACAAGTTAGAAACTCTGGATTGATCTATCATATTAATGGTACGTTTGATATATACTATACAGCTAGGTAAATCTATTTATTTTTTATTGTTTTATAGGTGCTCTTGAAAAGTTGCAGGAAAAGGGTCATCAATTAATAGATAATGAAACTAACAATAGAGCGGAGCTGTATATGTCCTTATTATGCAAATTTAATGCTGCTAAGAGACTTAATCTTACTGGACGTGGTTCCTTTCAACGTAGATCTATGATGTCTGGCTTAAGGTACTTTTATCTAAAATTTTATATACTTTTCCAAATATAATATTTATTTTTATTTTATTTAAAAGGTATAATATTGGCTCTGATTGGCAAATAGACCAGTGGGAAGACATAGTGGGAAGCCCCGCAGGAATAAATTTTAGGAAATTTATGGCCCAAAATAAAAGAGCTCTTCAGCTAAGTACTGAAAGACCAAAAGAACGCCCAACATTAAAAAGGACTATCATCAGCAATACCGATTATGGAAAAAAGGCAGAACAGCCGCCTTTATCTCAGATTGAATATGATTCCGAAAAGGAAAGACTACTGAAAAGTCTTAAGGTACAAGATTTTTTTCCGAACAAATTTGCAAATTGTTTCAAAATTATTTTCATATTTAAAACTGGTATTGAAAAGTTGTTTAGTCTTTGGAAATTTTATTTTACTTGTGATTTAATTTCCTATTTTATTTTGGTTATTTGTTGTTCTGCAAATATTTCTGTTTTCTAAGTTCCACCCTTGTTATCTTTAAATAAAACCTTACCATTATGAAAAGCATTCTGTAAGCGTAAGCATCAACACAACCATTTTTAAAATGAAATCAAATCAGATTTCACAATGCTATCATGAAATTGTTGAAGCTTTACTTGACATCCTAAATGGATTAAAACACTTGACAGAATATAATTATAAGAATATGGTTTCTCAGTATGACTATTTATTAAAAATGTATACACAATACCCCAAAAGTTCATATCAGTACCGTAAAGTTTATAGATTAAGTAAAAATTTCCTATATTTTGTTGAAATGACTCTTTTAAGTTTTCCTTATTTTCTTAGGTCACACCACAAGAAATTGTGGATGTTGAGCGAAAAACAGTGGGTCAGTGGGGTAACCCTATATATGAAGGTCACAGAAAGAATAGATTAACTGCTTCTGTTTTTGGTTCTGTGTGCCATCGTAGGCCTAATACAAATTGTAAAGCTTTCGTTCAGAAAATTTTAAATCCAGCAGCGTGGTCTACAGAGGCAACAAAATATGGACGTGATATGGAAGACGTCGCAAGACAAAAATTTGCTGACAGTAGGCCTCAATTTTCTGCCAAAATTAGAAGGTGTGGAATATTTCTTAACGAAACGTATCCATATTTAGCTGCATCCCCTGATGGTAAGTACATTTACGCTTACCGTTAACTCAAAATATTAGGCGTAGCCAGCAAAGTTAATCTTTTATTGCCTTTTAGGTCTTGTAGGAGACAACGGTATTATCGAAATTAAATGTCTCCACAAGTTACACAAGCTGGGTCAGACATTAAAAGAGGCTATTCAGAAAGATAAAACCATTTGTGTTGAAATGTTTGGAGACAAAATTCGTTTGAAAAGACGACACAATTATTATTACCAGGTAGGTGTTAATGAATATAAAAATAATACAATTTTACCAAAATTAACAAAAATCTTGTTTGGTGTTCGAATAAATATCACATGCTATAAATATCATATGCTATAAATTAATTTTTCGTTGGTTTGTTTAAGTTCACTTAGATTTTTGTTTAATAAAATTATATAAAAATTTTTACTTACCAAAGTGACCAAAATTGAATGTTTTCGTTGGTGTTTTTATATTATTAACTTTCATTTCTGTGGTCGGTACCCAAAAAGATCATATGTACGATTTTGACAAGTGTGAGGGGAACAACACTAAGTACACACATGACATTCTCTAAAATGTTATGGAACCCTCATATAGATAGGATTAAGTAAACCTATTTCTCTTAAAAGAAGCCCACTGTTGCTTGAATTTAGATATGTATGTCAACACATATTAGACATAGATCGTTTTTAGTGTTACAAAAATGTATTTTCATGAGTTTTCATAGGTAAAATATAACAGTAAGGAATTTAGATACAGTTATATCCTTTTGAGGGACTGAATTTTTCTTCGATTTGATCCAAACCACCTAATGAAATTCATTTACAAAGCTTTAAATGATAGGAGGAAAATTATTGGATTATTTTATGACCTTAGTAAGGCATTTGATACCATAAACCACAGCCAACTTTTAGAAATGCCTGTACATATTTTAGCTCTTCCTGTTGATAAAAACTAATCTCCAAAATTACACAAAAAATAATAACATACATAATTATCTAACTCGAGGCAACCAGGAAATACACCTGCCATTCTCCAGGCTTGGAACCTGCCAAAACTAAAATAAAGTGCTTCAACAAAGCAAAAAACCTTTTCAAAAATGAAAAAACAAAAAAAATCGAGAACTGCCTCAGGGATTTTCTAATAGAGAGCCAAACTCTTAAAATGTACTTATCAAGGAATGTATTGTAAACTGTGTTGTTTTTTATGTATCCAAATGACTAAGTTTTATTTCGGTGTACTATTTTAATATATTTGTTACAATTGTAGTATTGATCTAAATTTTAAAGCTTTTAAACTTTTATATTATATATTAAATAAGTAATTTTAATTAAGCAAGAAATAAATAACCCCCATAAAAAGGGGCAATTCTGACTAGTCTGATGAGCTGAAAATTTTATAATAGATTTTAGGCTTTAGATGAATAAACGCTTTTTGCATTTGAATTAAAAAAACCATTTTCCTTAAAAATGGACGTGTCCTTTTAAGTGCCGCCCACAGATTTATATGCCGTCATAAATATAAACTTTTTAATATACTAGTCTTTTAAATAATGTATGCATTTGGCCTAAGGTTGATTTAATGAACCTGCTATTTGTATCATAACACAGAAAGTGTTTAATTTTGTTTTTTTTTATGATCATTTTGTCCTCTTGTTTGCCTGCTTACTTGTACCGCCCAATTGCACATCCCTAGCATTTCATGGAATGTGTCTCACGTATTTTTTTAATCCAAGAAAAAATCCTTGTAATTTCTAAAACTATCTTCTAAGTATTTTCCAGTCCTACACAAAATTTAATTACATTTAACAGAGTGGATGTGAGGTATCAAATCCTTTTCCGTTAATGTTCTTTGCATGAGGTTTTATAAATTTATTTTATGTTTCAGATACAAGGACAATTAAATATAGCCAAAAAGGATGTATGTTTTTTCATTATTTACATTAACGACAGGGAGCCTCTTCATGTGGAAGTAATTGCTCGTAGCGATGAAATGTGGGAAAATGAGATGCTTCCCAAGTTACACCAGTTTTATATGAACTGCATTCTTCCCCGGATTGTTGACAAAAATAGGCAGTGTTTAGATTCCAGACATGCAGCACAGTCTTAATTTAAATAATAGTGAAATACCTAAATTGATTACTCAGTTCTAAAAAAAGTGTCATTAATATCATACAAAATATGAAGCAGCTACTATTCCATTCAGATCAATATTACCACTCTAAATGAGACTATACATTATAAAAAGATGAGCAGCTTGTTCGTAAGAATTTCTACTTGAACAGAGTCGTGTACATGTGAAATACCTTGTCTAAGGAAGCAGTATCTGCCTCTTCAGCTAACTCTTTTGAAAACAGGAGACAAAAAAGACTTGTTTACTATATGCACATAGCTAATAAAAGTGTAGCTCAAGTTTTATCACAAACATGGCCAACATTAGTAGAATTAGTAGAAGAACTGCAAGGGCAAAGTGCTGTAAATTTTAAAAGCTAGTTTACAGCAAAGCTAGAATTGTCATAAAATCTCCACAGCCTGTAATTAACTTCAATATCATATTTCTACAATCTGTGTTACTTGGGTTTTTATTTATTACTTTTTTAAAACATCTATGAATTGCAGCATGTGTCAGACAGAAAAGGTGTTTTTGTTAGATAAAAAATATACCTAAAGGCAATTAAATCATAATTGTTTTCCTAGGTTACGTGTTAAGCCTATTGGTTTTTACAGATGTCATAAAAACACTTATGTTTTTTTTTTTTTTTTTTTTATCTTAGGACAGTCCACGAAGGCTAAGGCCTAAGTACTAACGTACCGTGGGTGTCTGGAGTGTGGTAAGAGGGAGCCTATTCACACGGGACTTGAATATTTGGAGATTTGGGGGAAAAGGGAAAACTTCTGAGGGTAGCAGGTTCCAAAGTCTGGACACTCTAGGGATGAAGGAACGAACGAAGTGGGAAGTTCGGGGCCTCTCAAGTTGGACTGTAAAATTATGCATAGAAGTGGCACTACGTGTTGGCCTATTGGGAGCTACCAAAGAAGGAATTATACTGGCCAACTCTTCGGAGCAGAAGCCGTGAAAGTACCTATAAAAGAGGGACAGATCCCCCACAGCTCGACGGTGGGCAAGAGAAGGAAGCTTTTCTGTGAGTGTGGGATCATTAATAAGACGAACAGCCCTCCTTTGAATAGAGTCAAGAATGCTAAGTGTTGTGGGAGACGCCATTCCCCAGACATGAGAACAATATTCTAAAGATGGTCTGATCTGGGATACATACAAAGTATACAGATTAGAAGAAGAGAAATACTTTCTGGCTCTAATATCAAAAAGAGTAATGTTTTAAGTTTTAAATGTTGTCTACATGATGTTTTTTTGGGAGATCAAATCCTTAATATCGAAGAGGTTAATAAATTTTTAGGTATTTATTTTGATAATAAATTAAAATTTGATCACCACATTTCATGCCTGAGTAAAAAGATATCCTCCAATTGCTATGCATTGAGAGTGATTTCAGAGGAACTGGATGAGATCTCAACAAGAAGTGCATATTTTGCACTGATTGAATCTCATCTATGTTACGGTATCTGTTTTTGGGGTGTTTGTCCGCATTATCTTTTTAATGTGTTGTTTGTGCTACGGAAGAGAGCAGTACGTTATATGTTTAAGATAGGATTTCGTGAGTCATGTAGACCTATATTTGTAAAACACAAACTTCTTACCTTGCCTTGTCTATTCTTGCTGGAAACGTTGTGCATTGTTCATAAAAAGTTTAAAAATGATTTAAACAATTTAAGGAATTATTGTACTCGTCAATTTAATCAAATAAATTTGCCAATTCCGACAACTGCACAAACAAAAAATTCAATCATTTATCAGGGTAAAAAGATGTTTAATCACCTACCATTAACATTAAGACAATTACAGAATGGGATTAGGTTTAGAAAGGAGGTAAAAAAATTGCTTTTGACGAAATCCTATTACTGTATTAGTGAGTTTTTAAATGACAATTTTAATTAAGTAATTTGTTTTTATGTTATTTTATACTTGTGTTTTGTATTATATATGTATGAATATTATTCCAAAATATTTAATTTTACAATGGCTTTGATGGTCGGCAAAAGTTTTAATGTCTTGAATGAATTGTTTTTTTAGGCTTAGTTAACTTCCAAACATTGTAATTTTACTGTGTTTAATAGTTTTATTTTTACAGCTTGAAAGCACATTTGATTGACTGATTGATTGATAGATATTTAAAATTTTATTTACGTGTTTTACTATCCAATGTGCATATTTTGATAATTAATTTTTACTGCATTTATTTATTAGTACCGTTACATCATGTTATAAGTTATAGATTTTTTTATATAGACAAGATAAGGGAAATAGAATCAACTTTATATATATTTACCTTTTTTATCAACTTTCTTATTCTAGTACATTTATGCAACTGTTGATTTTTTTTTTCTTCAAGACACCAGAGTTTAGTTCTGGTTAGTTAATTAAGAAATTTGTTTTTAATTATTTTATACTTGTGTTTTATATTATATATGTATTTTAACTCCAAATACTTAATTTTACAATGACTTGATGGTCAGCAAAAGTTTTAATGTCTTTTATCAATTGTTTTTTAGACTTAGTTAATTTCGAAACATTGTATTTTTGTTATGTTTAATAGTTTTATTTTTCACAGCTTTGTTAACAAGAGTCTTATTCTTTAAACAATAAAGCATATTTGATTGATCGATTGATTGATTGATGGCTCGAAAAAGGAATCCGAGCTTTTTTGAAGCTGCCGAGGCTATGGATGTAATGTGTTTGTGCCAGTTAAGGTTATTCTCAAAAGTAACACCCACAAGATTCTTTGTTTTGCAGAACTTGGCCACTCATATGTAATGGATGCGCATTGGCAGACTTTTTTCGCGATAGCGAACATGACTGTGTTTTGGAGGCATTAAACTGGACACGATTTTTGGCGCCCCAATCCAGGATTAGTTTAAGGTCCTGTGAAAGAGATATCTGCATTGACCTACGCTTGTTTTCCAAGTCAGGATTAGAGGGTGGCTTAAGAAATTGAATATTAGAGTGGAGGGTACTATCGTCAGCAAAACTATGGATAGGATTTTTTGTGGAAGAGAGAAGATCGTTGATGTGAAGAAGAAACAGAGTGGGTGCCAGTACTGAGCCTTGGGGCACCCCAGCATTAATATGGTAGAAGCTGGAAGAATGACCATCCACAATAACCGATATACGCCGATTAGAAAGGAAACTGGAGAGCCAAGAACAAAGTTTAGGCGGAAGACCGTAGGAAGGAAATTTATTAAGAAGTCCAGCATGCCAGACCTGGTCGAAAGCTTTGGATATATCAAGAGCAACGATCTGGGATTCACCAAGAAACTCAAGGGACTTGTTCCAGTTGTGTGAGACAAAGGAAAGAAGATCGGCAGTGGATCTTTTGTGACGGAATCCATACTGTCTGTCATGTAAAATTTTGTGTTTTTCCAAGATTTGGGAATTAATAAATTTTTGCATTACTTTGCAGACAACAGAGAGAAGAGATATAGGTCTATAGTTTGAAGGAAGGGTTTTGCATCCTTTCTTGGGGACAGGTTGCACCCTTGCAGCTTTCCAGCACTCCGGAAAAATGCCCGTGTCGTAAGAGATTCGAAAGAGGCGAGTTAAAATAGGTGCAAGCTCAGGAGCACACTTTTTCAAGACGATTGCTGGTATACCATCCAGCCCAGATGATTTTTTGGTATTAAGAGAAGAAAGGATACGCTTGATCTGTTTAACTTTAAAAATGATATCTGACATTTTACGAGAAACAGGGGCAACTGTTGGAAGAGGAAGATTAATGGAAGGATCGAGGGTGGAGTTGGCAGCAAATTGTTTGGCAAATAGTTCGGCTTTTCCTTTAGAGGTAGAAACGATTTCATCCTCAGAGATTAGGGTGGAAAAGAATTTGTGCAAAAGTTTTGACTAATGTTTTTGGCAAAGGACCAGAAGGATTTACTGCCATTCGAGCAAGAGAGGACTTTATCTTTTATCCGATTTTTAAAACGGTCTTTGGCTTCAGAAATAGTTTGATTATACTGATTTCTTGCTTGAACGCTGGCCTGTCGGTTTTCGGGACTAGGGTTTTGAAGAAACTTTTTGTGAGCTTGGATTTTAGAAAGTCTGGCTTTGTCACATGATTTAGAAAACCACGGTTTATGATTTGTATAAACTTTTTGTATTGTATAAACTTTTAAGGAATACTGCTATTATTAACAACATTTTTCCATACAAACGTTAATAGTTATCTTTACATGTTTTTTGTCATGGGACAATGTTTCTGCCTAGAGAACTAAATGAAATTTTAATTTGCCTTTGTCAAAGTACCAAAGATATACACACATATTTGTACGGCTCACATCTTGTAAATGTGTTTTCATTTATTTATATAATTCTAGATTCTAGTTTTTTTTATTCGTTTGTATTTTTATATTTAAATAATGTGTTCTCAGTTGTAGGGAACGTTTTTAAATAAGGACGCTTTTAACCATATGTGGAAACTTGTTCGTATGTAATAAAAAGTTTTTAGTAAATACACTGTTTTATTTAACTTAAGCATATCCCACCAAAATATTAACAACGTTACAACCTACAACACACATTTCTAAAATTATCTTTCATGAGTAAATCTGCCCACTAACTTGTAGTTAATTTCTGACTATTTTAGGTTGTACTATCCAAACAGATTAAAAACTTGCAAAATAAATGTGAAACTATTTAATATCCAGTATTTAGAACTTAAAATTGAATCGGTGAGTGGAAAAAGGGAATAATCCCAAGTGACACTATTTTGGAAAACACAAAAAAACCTTATAACTTTTTAAGTTTCCTCGATATGACAAAACTTACTACAGACAAATTTTAGATCATAAAATAGTACATTTAGGAATCTTGTGAATCCTTTGTGCTGGGCTGGTACTTATAAGATATTCAAAGCCAAAGTTCATGGAATAATTTCCTTTTTCCTCTCAATTTCTTACCGTATGTTTAAATGGATATATTTTTTGACTTACCATTTGTTCCTTTATCCTCAGGTGTTAAAATAGTAAAATTCTACCTGTAAGGAACAACATTAATACACAAGCAAATAAAAAATGTTGAATTACTTTTATTTGAAATACAACATCAGATCAAAAAATAAATAATTTTTTTAAACTTCGCCCTCTTCATCACTCTGTTCTCTGCCTTGAGTAGTGAAAATTCGTGAATTTTTAAAACAGTCAAGCCGGATTCCAAGTACGTGATATTCTTGGTCGAATAATGTGAGGTCTACTGGACTGTATATTTGTTGGTTTATTAATAAATCGTGCACCCTGTAGGACATGACAGATAAAAACCCTGTACACGATAAAAAAAAGTACCTTGTATGGAATATATATTTTTTTTTATATAAAAAATGCCTAATTTTATGAGTCTAAGGGTAACAGACAGTATTTTGTAATAAATAAAATAAATATTTTTAAGAATTTTTGGCTTTAATTTATGGTATCACCCTGTATAGCTATAAGGTTGGCGCAATGAAAGAAAATGCTTATTTGGACTTCCATAACAAAATACTAAAATTTCAAAAAATCTGTCTGTGACTCAAATCCATCAGACGTGTGCCATGTCCTTTGGAGCTTAAAAACTTTCGGAACATTTTTTCTCTTGAAACTGAGTTTTAATTACTGCAAAGCTGTATATAAATTTTTAATAATTAAAATCGTATTAGACACAATATGTAATAGGAACGTATTTAATGGGCCCCATCTAGCAGCAAAAGACGAAGCGAGGAATAAAATAGCCGCAATGTTAGAACCTAAATAGTTTTAACTTTTATTTAAAATATTTTTGTTTGTTGAACGCAATTTTAAAAGTATTTAACCTACAAAATATTTTTGCACTATTTAAAAAGCTCTAAGTCCGACCCTGAGCACGTGTAATCATGAATGGAATTTATGAATGACATCGCCCTCTGGCGAGAGAAGGCTTGAACCTAAGGGCGTAATATTCAATTAACTGGAATTAGCTTGTCAACCGCGCAGAATACTGCGTGCATATGCTTCTCTTACAAGATAAGCAAAAGAGACGGATATACTTCCCGGAGCCGGTGTGATCGGTGACGAGCATAGGGGAAATTTGACATAAGCACAAAATGTTGGTTTTCGTGTTTTCGATACTTTAGGTACCAAATTATTAACAAAAACAAAAGTTTGGTGGACTTTTGGAAGAAATCACATCTAAAGAGATTGGAAATTTGCATTCGCTACAGGAATTTCTTATTTTGTGCGCCAGTCGTAAGAATCGCGCTGTTTTGTATTGACGATTGAATTGTACAAAAATCGGTGTTTTAGAATTATAAAAACCAACTATTTATGAATGAAGCCGACGAAAAAAGATGCCCGTACTTGGTCGTTAGTTCTTCCTTGAATATCCTTGCAAATCTCGTAAGTCCTCTTGTTTTTACTTAAGTGTTTGGTACCTAACTGAGAGGTTCTTTTCATGTGTAAAATGTTACGTTTTTCAATATGGCCGCCAGTGGAAATGGAGCCTTAAGAAGTATTCTTACCAAGTTGAGACCGAAAACAATATTCCTAATAAAGGCTTAATTTTTCCAGTTTCCAGTGAATGTATTGAAAAAGATGTTGTGGAAAAAATTCACTCAAAATTAAAGTTAAAGACAAAAAGACAACAAAAAACTTAGTGAATCGTAGAGGTCGGAAATTATAAAGAAACCCACTAAAAGAATTCCAAACCAACTTAAGAAATATGTACGATCCGAATAAAACACCGCATTCAGGAGCCTAAATTAGAAATTCTTTATTAAAAAACTCACTGACAGAAAACAAATTTTAAGAAAGTGGCAATAAATTAAAAGAACTAGAATGTATTTCGTAAGCCTAGTATCGACATTCTAAATATTTGGCATCCATTGTCCAGTGTTGCGCCCAATGGACAAAATTCCAAAAATAAAGTTTGTTTTTAGCAAAACTAAATACACAAACATTTTTCTATATGTAAGGCTTCTAGAACAAGCAAAAAACTTATACATTTCTATGGCCACAAAAAAATACGAGCTTAATAAAAAGGGTATAATTTTATATCAGTAATAAAACTGATTTCACATATGATTAGATAAAAAAATCCTGTTCTTGTTAGGCTTTGATTAAATGTTTGCAGTTATGAGTCCTGAACAAAAATAGGTAGTTTAATTTAGCATAATGGTTAATGATAGTATTTTATGTTTTGTCAATTCTGTGCTTGTTTGTAACATTGAAAAAAACAATATACTACAACTTCAGCTAAGCTTTCAAAAAAAAAGTGATCAGGCATTATCCAAAATTTTTTGTTAAATTAAGTTTAATACTATCATAGTTTCAAATACAAAATAGACTATCTGCACCTTCCTGCACCTAAGTAAGATATACGTTTTAGATCTGTCTGCATGAAATACCAAGATACGCTTTATTTAAAGTGTTGTGTGCAACAGATCAAAATAAAAAGAATTTAGAGGTACTGCTCAAAATGAAGTCATACCTTACCAGTAACTACAATGTTTCAGATAATACAGAGCATTATTTAAAAGAAAAATGTTTCAATTTTTGGACGAAATTTGAATAAAAAATATTTGGCTTGGCTCAGTGGTACTATGACCATTGAAATTAAACAACTTTAAAATCCTCTAAGCCCTCTAGTTCAAAGGGTACGCCTCGAACATCATTCGAAGAGGCATCGCAAAAAACAAAATTCGTAGAGTAGATCCATTGGTTGAAAATTACAGTTGCAAATAATTACATTTTGCTGCGGAAAGAGCGTGCAGAATTTCAAACAGATGTTATGAAGATAAGTCAAAACAAGTGCATTTTACCACAGATCAATTTTTTGAATTAACTATTGGGCAGCCCTCAGAAGATTTCTTGAGGCAGGCATTCCAAAAATAGCGATATAATAAAAGCGTTTATAATAACCTCAGATCCAGAACTCTTTTCTCTTAGACATTCTATCACGAAATAAAATTTTAAAAAAATACGGTGATATTAAAGATTACCATATAATTAAAGAAGGTGGTAAAAAAAGTTCAAGTTAATCTGGTCCCTTTTCTTCTTTCTTAGAAAGCGATGATAAAAATACTGAAGGGAATTTTAGTGACTAATAAAATATAAGTATTTTTGTGTTTGCTAGAACTAATTGATTTATTGTCTTCTTTTTGTTTTAATAAAGTTGTAAATTACCCTTTATTTCAGATAACAGTCTAACTTAGTTTTAACATTCTCTTCGTACAAAAAACTTAAATATTGAGCAAATGCACTGAGTTAGCAATAAGTGTTATTTTTTAAAAATTGGAGAAATTGGGTCCTTTATATGCCTAAAATGTATAGTATCTTTTTGTTGTTAAAATTTGAGGTAAAGATTTCATGACACATTTGTCAGTATGTTATGGAATGACATATTCAGCTGCACTAAAGTATAGTAAACCTGAATTACAATAAAAAAAATTGTGTGTCCAAGTTAGTCTATAACAGCATATTAAAATATTTTATCTTTAATTTTGTACCAAAAATTAAATATTTTTTTTTTTTTTTAGTATTGCATGTTATTGTACCTGTATTTCTTTTAAGATTTCGATAAAACATAGGGTTATTCTTTGCATATATTGACTTTAAGTATTTTTGTCCTACATTCCCTATCTTACGCGACACTGTGCGTTGTTAAACCGTGAAAAATCGCTCAAGCATCGGGTTATTTTGTGTAACTTAGAAAAGGTACATACTAAAAGTTATGTACCAATCAACGAAGTCCAAGATATACGTTAAAAAAAAATCCATATGATTAGAACTGCGTAGAACGCGCGGTATATCCAGTAGTAATTTAATATTATATTTTCATGTTTTTTTCGTTACTGTAAAAATACCGCTTTTCTTAGTTCAAGTTTCAAAGCACAAAATTAACACCATGTTATTTCTGAATTCGGATTGTTAGTTTGCTATTTTATTTTAGCAAATAAAACGTTATCGGATATTTTACTAACATCGTCTAGCCGCATGTGCTTATGATATGAAAGTTCCCAAATGGATCTCTATATTACCAAAAGTCACTTTGAAATGTTTGCAGTTATTGCACATTTTCGCACGCTGTCGTGCTAGTTAGATACTGAGAAATGTTGACAAAGAGTAAGTTCA
Organism: Listronotus oregonensis; assembly: GCA_019359885.1. Lineage (NCBI taxonomy): Eukaryota > Metazoa > Arthropoda > Insecta > Coleoptera > Curculionidae > Listronotus > Listronotus oregonensis. The sequence goes on from JAHBCN010003957.1 coordinate 326,392, forward strand.
AATAAACATTCTTTGTCGTTTTAGGTGGCCATTGTATTGCTACTGACAGCTCGGATAAATTAGTTTGTTATTTGTTTTTTTACAATGTATTTGTTATTATGATTCAGAGGGTCTAAAGTTGTCGAAAAAGTTGTCCAAAAAAGTTAAATGTCTGCTTGAACATTTTTAAAAATAATAAAACTCTTCAGATTGTTTCCCGTGTGTCGCAAGAATCAAAAACAATTTTTTTAAAATGTTTATCTCAAGAGGTGGCAATTTTGATGCATATGCCTAATTTTGCGATTTTAAATGTTTACCAAAACATTCATAATTTTAAAAGTATTTGTCTTAAAAGTATGAAACAAAAACCATCTTGTTTACTATTTAGCAAAAAAAAAGCTCCAGTTATTTATTTAATTATCTTTTCTTTATGTAAAAATAAGGGGACAAATTGACTGTAAATTCAGCTGAATTTCACTTTTTGTAAATATTTTTCAAGTAGAAAGAGAGTTAAATACAACCTTTTTTTTATATTTTAGTATACAGGGTGTTCCAGAATATGTGGGCAATGTCTCGGAATCTTATAGAAAACCTAAAAATATTATGACAAGTTCCCATAAACTTTTTTTTCCACGACCCTCCCCTACGGAGATACAGGTACATAACGGACGCTCCTGAAAATATATATTTTTTTAATACATTTTAGTATACTAGGAATAAAATAATATTTTTTTAATATAATGGTAACTAAATAAGTCTTTTCAAAATGAACTCAATCAATTATATTTGGCTTATTTAGTTTGCCAGGGACGGACTAGCTCTTACACAATAATAGCAATTTTTTTAATACCCTGTACGATAAAGGCTCAATAATATTATTTTTGGATAGCTTTAACCTTAAACTGGGAATTAGGTATTTTTAATTATCATCGATAAGATCAACTGTTTACGGGAAATAAAATATGGTTGGTGAATTTTTTTCATTATACAGGTGGTTTTCTAATTGAACTTCAGTAATTAAAAAGGCAATTTTTGGGTCCATTTTGAAAAGAAAACTTTATATGAACGTATGCCTTAAACGTCTTAACTCCTGGGATACAGGGTGGTACAATTTTCAAAAATAAATCATTTATTATTATTATCTGTAATACTACTTTAGATATTTTAATGAAATTTGGCATACATATATCATGGATTAGGAGGTATTTTCTAGTGTTTCATATATTTTTTTTATTTCCACCAGTGGTGTTCGTACGGAATGTGATCTGCCTATTATGGCAGACATTAATGTTACGCCACTGATTTCTCTTAAAATTAAAATTATTTTTGAAATTCCCAATCATTACTAAGCAAAGTTAATTATTTGATTTTTTTCATTTCCGTTTCTCTGCATGATCATAAGAATATCACTATGCAGAGAAATATCTAGATTTAATTTTTCAAGGTGAAAACCGTGCGTCGGACTAAAAACATTATGAGCATATTTAATCTCTTGTTTTTTTTTAGTCCGACGCGACGTTCGTTTTTCACTTAAAAAAAATAAATTTAGATAATTCCCTGCATGGTAATATTCTTTACCGATATTGTTACGATCATGCAGCAAAACGGTTTTTATTTTTTAAGTGAAAACCGTGCATTGAATTCAAAAATAATCAAATAATTAACTTTGCTTAAAAATGACTGGGGACTTCAAAAAAAATTGAAATCAGTGGCGTAAATAAGCAGGTCAAATTCCGTACGAACGCCACTGGCGGAAATAAAAAAAATGTGGTACACTTAAAAGTGCCTCTTGATACATGATATATGTATGCCAAATTTATTAAAATATCCAAAGTAGTATTCAGATAATAAATGATTTATTTTTGAAAATTTTACCACTCGTATCTCAAAAATTAAAACGTTTGAACATACGTTCATATAATAGTGGAGTAAAATTTGATGAAAAGTCGCTTAGTTATCGAGAAAAAAAAAACCGGCGTAGAACCAAACCAGACTTAGTGGGATTCTTTAATAAGGTAATCGTGTACACGAAATCACTTTTTACGACATTTTTTAGTGGTCGAGAGTTTTTTTATTTCGAAAAAAAACCCAAAAAAAACGGTTTTCAATAAAACACGTATTTTAACTTCTCCACTGCTCTATCTTTAATAATATTATGCTATCAAGTTATTTTTAGATTAAAGTAGACACAATTCCGCTTCAAACAACGTCCCACTTGAAGCTGATATTATTTTGTTAAATTTTAAAATAGTACGAAACTCAAAATTGTTATTTTTAATAGCGTAATTTTAGGCAATCGAGAAAAAGTTTATTATTGAAAATTTATACATACATGCTGCGTACAAATTGTAGCTAATGTTTAAAAAAAGTCTTTAAAACAAAAATTTTTTAGATTCCTTTTATAGTATTGAGTCAGTAATATTTTTTAACGGCCAAAGTCATATTTTTGCGCCTTGGGCTTAGCGAGCCGGCCGACTACAAAGATCTTACGGTCCGGTGGAAGTGTAGTAGGTAGTTAAAGTTGTATCAACAGGTTTAAACGCAGATCTAAGGGCTGCTTAAGTTGTTTAGAAAAGAAAAAAATTTAAATATCCAAAACAGGTGGGTAGATTTTTAAACCCATACAAAAATATCAATCGTTGTTATTAATTACCCACCTAATAAGTAGGTTTATTTAACTTTTTTTTATTGGTTGCTGGTAAAGAAAACCACCCACGGAATTCGTTATTTTTTTGATTATTCATTCAAAACTTCATTATTTTTTAAACATTTTTAGCAACAAAAAATTGCGGATGCTTTGTGTCTTTTAATAAAATTTGAGAAATATAGTACATACATTAAATATAAACTAGGGCTTCGTTAAAGGTCTTTTTTAAACAGGAATATTAAATTATTTTTTTCCATATAAAGAGATGATACGAAGCTATTCTTTGACATGTCTGAATGCTGCTTGAATAAGCAATGTTGCCAGACTTTTTGTAATAATTTGGTATTATTGAAGGTTGTTTTTATATAAAAAACTAACCAGAACTAACAAACAACAACTTTCAAACTATGATCTAGTTCTGGTTAGTTCCGGTTAGGTTTTCCTCGTTAAATTGTAATTTTTTTTTATTATAAATGCGCCGTTCTGGTCGGTCATGATTAGTGCTGGTTAGTAAAAGCGGCTTTTTATTTTCCCTAATTATATTTGTAACTGGCTTGAAATTCAAATATTTTTGATTTAATGAAAATTATCCTTTTGGTAACGCCAAAGTTTTTTATTATAAATTAATAATATTTCCGTTTAGCAACACTATAAACGTCTTGAAGCGATGCATGAATTTATTACATGTAAATCGTAAATAGTTAAAATAAAATGTCAAATAATGACCAATTTTTAGGATTTTTATTGCGCTTTTTTTGGTGAAAACTACATCATCCGCATTTTTTGCCTTAAATAATAATACTTAAAGAATATTTTACATTGCAAATTTAAAAATCGTCCAATTCCGTGGGTGATTTTTTTTACAGACCCAAAAATGTAATATGTAAGTAGTTATTTAGGCGCTTCATTAGTAGCATTTAACGTAAATTTAATCCATTTGTGCCTTAAAATCTTTAATAATGATATTGCAGGAACGAAATTTACACTCCTTACAACATTTTAGTTCTTCTTTCACACAAGTACATGTTGGAAATTCAATTTTGGGTTGACATAAAGCCATTGCACTACGTATTATGGCAGCAGCTCTTAATAAAGTTTAAATTTTGGACATTTCTCTGGGAAGTAAAAGATCTATCTGAACATCACTACCAATACTCGCAGAAAAGTTAGATATTGTCGAACTATTTTCGTGTAGGTTCGGAAACCGTTTTCCTATTTTTGTGCGATTTTATGTTTCTTTCAGAGATGTAGTGGCTGTAACATAATTTATGATATTTCTCATCAAACGCAAATAAATCTTTATAGCAACGTAATTTAGATATCATATAATGTCGTTTCTATTCCTGGCAGCTTTGTTACTTTTTTGATAGGTAGCTTTTCTACTACCTAAAAAGATTCAGTACTATGTAAAAAAATAAATACCCTAAACAGGATTTATAAGGATAAAATTGAAATTCGTATTTTGTTTCAGTACAAAATATAAACTAATATAAAGGTACCAACTATACTATGAAGGTACCTAATAATATTTAAATTACTTGTTTAAACATATTTTTTATATAACTTTTCTTCTTTTTATTTTTACTATTGCTGCAAAAAAACACATTTTTCTAATATTAAAACTAGCGCATTTAAGTTTAGTGTCACAATAATTTGAAGGACCGGCGCGGCGCCACTGTCTGATTGCAAATTATGATAATAGTTTTGAGAATCTGTGTAAGTTTTACGACAGTCTTTATGATATTTTATTTTAATTTTGCCATTTAAAATATCATTTTTTGACAGAATTTTTTTTTGCTAGATTGTCCTGCCTTTTTTCAGCACTTAATAGTAATGATAACAACCCTTGTATTCTAGGTCAGCGTTTTTCAACCTTTTTTGGCCCGCGGACCAAAATTTAGTTATTATTATATTTTTTTAATAAGTAAATTTTTTTCGCGGATCGAAAATTGTCGGCGGACTAGTAAAATTTCTCCGCGGACCACTTGTGCCATGGTGGTCGCCCGACCAGCGGTTGAGAATAGCTGTTCTAGGTCTTTGGAAAACAGATTTGTATCCATCATACACAATTTTCTTACAAATAATTCGCTTCATTGTTTTAAAATTTTAAATACATTCAGCACACTCTAAATTTCGACAACCACCACTACTAATGTATTACCAAAGACAATTGTAGTTATCACTATAGACACACAGAACAATGTAAAATTTTTGGTTATAGGTTTGGACGCTCGCTTGCTGAGAATCCTTGAGCGAGCGTCCATCGAGAGAATATACGTGCCCCGCTGCTGTATAAACGAACACTGTTGCCAAACCAATAAAAGAAGTAACAGAAAGTAGGAATTATTTCTGTCGAAAATAGGCTTCAATTTATATTCGTTTTAATAATCTTAATTTTATTATTATTATTTTTTCTTTATTTAGGTAATAATAAAATTTTAATTATTTAAACATGTACTGTGGGAAATTATTTCCTAAAATATATTTATACCTAGTATAAGAATACACGTTGATAAACATGATTTGAAATTTTTTCAAATCCCTTTTTTTTATTGAAAGACATCCTTACATAACAAGAAATGTTTGTATAGGCTCACCTAAATTTATTTAATTTTTTTTATAAATAAAATCCAAATTAACGCATGTATTTTTAGTTTTTTGCTATTTGCAAATAAAGTGAGAATTATTAATTAAGTGTGGCCATTAAAAAGTAAAAAACGGCTAGTTTTCTGAAGTTAAATAAAAAAAAAACGTTTTTGTTTAATTCATTGCATATCGTATTGCCATTTGTCCGTTGTGATTTTTTGTGTTTTCCCTGTGGTAATTAAAATTTGTATTCTTGTTAAAATGTCGGGAAATCTATGTCAATATTATGACTGTTGAGTGAGTCGAAGAGCAGATAAAGTTAGGCTTTTTCGTTTTCCCTACAAGAATAGTACACTATGTAGCAATTGATTATAAACTGTGGTAAGTATTTATCTATGTATATTAAAATTATTTAGACTAATAAATACCTTATAATTATATGATCGACACTTTAAATTTATTCGGTGTTTAGAGTAACCTTTTGATAGTTATTAATTCAAATATTTGATATTTAAAAGAGTGACCGCAAAATCGCTTAAAAAAGCCTGTTTTTTACATTTATTCATTTAGGAAGAACATTGCTTTTCGTTTTTTGCAAATTTTTAAAAATCACTTCTATTTGGGGGTTGGAAAGATGCCAAATCTAAAAAATTTCAAAAATGGGTGGTATTAAAAATGCAATTTTTGTTTCAAATGGACCCTGAAAAATAAAATAATACATTTCCATCCCTGCGAAGGTTTAAATCAACCCCCATGAACTATGTGGAGGTACAATCATCCCCTAAAATATTTAAAATCATGTACAACTTCAAAAAATTGCAAAAAAATCAGATTTTCTAGATATCTAATCAAAAAATAAATGTATATGATAGTCAACCACCCTTTCTAAGGGTAAAACTACCCTTAAAAGTAAGAAAAAATGAATGAATCTTAGCTTTTCCAAAAAAAGTCTTATCTTCGTATTTTTTTGATCCAAGTATAAAAACCACCCCTGCAAGTGGGTAAATTCATCCCCTAAAGTTAAGAAAGTTCATGGTATATTTGAGAGATTCCAAAACATCCAAATATATGTTTTATTTTTTAAAAATTTTTTTATATGATTTTATACATTTAGGGGATGAATTAACCCTTTGCAAGGTAGCTTTGATTAGAAATGAACTCGAAAAACCTAAGAAGGCCTTTTTTTTATACATCTGTGATGGAAAATATGAGGCCAAAACGCTTTTTGCATAAGCTAACAGTTTATTCAATTTTTCTGATAATGTGGGTTTCCTTACCCTGAATTTTAAGAGTGGTTTATTATCAAAACTCGCTCTAAACTGTCCATCATATTTGAGATATCCCAAAACATCTAAATATTTTTTTTCAAAATTTTTTAAGTTATATATGATTTTCTACATTTTGGGGGATAAATATACCCCCTTGCAGGGGTGGTTTTGGTTAAAAGTAAACTAGAAAAATCTAGTTACACCTGGTTTATATATTGGATTAAAAAAATACCATCCAAAACTTTTCTTGAAAAAGCTAGTATTTTATTTAATTTTTCCTATTGATAAGGGTAGTTTCACCCTTAGAATATGGTGGATAGTTATCATAAACATTTATTTCTTATTAGACATGTCCTAAAAATCCGATGTTTTGCAATTTTTGAAGTTGTATACGATTTTATATATTTTAGGGGATGATTGCACCCACACATAGTCCATGGGGGTTGGTTTACAACCTTCTAAGAAATGGAGATGTATTATTTCATTTTTCCAAGGTCCATTGGCAACAAAAATCGCAGTGGGAAGAAGAACTTTTAATACCACAACAATTTTCGCAAGTCTTTAGATTTGGCGATTTTTTAACCCCTAAATGGGGGTGTTTTTTTAAAATTTGCAAAAAACGAAAAGTAATGCTCATCTTAATTTTTTTCGACGAGTAATTTAGTATAAAATTTATATTTGCATGTTTTTTCTCACCCCGTTGTTAATTGTGAAAAAAAAAACAGGCAATTGTTGCGGCTACTCTTATGATTACAAACAAGGTCCTATATTTATTTTTAGAACTGAAATAAATTTTAAAAATTAAGTTCCGGGGAATCCACTTACACTGGGAAATATGGGAAACAATTTAGGTCACGCGTTAATTTTAATTAGATAGTAATTTTCTTCTTATTCTATTATATTGTATATTCCTGCTTAAATAATCGGTATATTTAACTATGCACGGTACCTCTGAAGCATGGGTAAGATTAATAAAAATGTGAAAGGTAATGGGGCGCGGATTCGAATACTTCATGTTTGTAGTGCTGCAAAATCCAGTTTAAATTGAATTTGTATCTGCTCCCTTTCTCAATCTTTTTAAATTTTATAGAAATTTTTTAATTATTTTAAAAATAAAAATGCATTCATTTAAGTTTCGCAATTTCTAGTAATTTGTTTCATTATCCACGTGTAAAGACAAATATTTAATTTTTTTTTTAAATATCAATTTTAAGATTTAACAAAAAAAAAATCTAAAAAACTTTTTAATCGAAAAATTAACATTTTTGATTTTTTTATTACTTTATTTTTAATAAACTTAGAAAATGAAAATATTTGTTAAATTAAAAAAATATATTTATGTTGATTTTACATCCCAAAAAAGTGGGGTCGGGTCGTGATTTTAAACAATTACCAAAATTTTTGAGTAAATAATTGTTTTTTATATTGTTCTTAATAAATAGGTATTTGAGTAATATTTAAAAACTATACAATTTAAACCCAGCAACCCTTATACTACGTAAATAAAGTTTTATAATAAGGTACAATAAATATAAAAGAGCTGATGTGTCGATTAATTTTTTTTTAACTGTATAAGATTGCTCAAAAGTCTGCTCTTTTTGAAAAAATTATAGGACCTGTAATTTGATTTATATTAATGTTAATTTTTAAATATTTTTAGCAGCTTTTCCTTAACCCCTTGGGCTCACTAGCCAACTTATAGAAAATTTTAGTTTCATTTAGGACTTTTGAAACACTCTGTATTTACATTTCATATTAAATGATGCCCAATTGCACAATTATAACCTCTTTCCTTACATAAAAAAGTTCAATTCAACAAAAACTCTAATGTTATTTTATATCAACAATAATAATTTATTTATTCACTAACAGTGATGGCATACTGGCCAGCGCCAGTCTCTTAATAGGCCTTACGAGGATTTTTGCAGATTGGATTTCTATGCGATTTTTGCTTGATTCGTATGAAGGGCTACAAACTTAATAAACAAATTTAATTAATGGAAAATGAAAAACTGAATTTGCGGATTAAAAAATGCATTTTTAAGTTTACAATTATTTTTTTTTTTTTAAACAATATGCATTTAAACTATAAAATGCATTTCAAAAATTTATTTTTCTAATGCACAGTGGCAGTTTTCATTTTCCGTTAATAAAATTTGTTCACAAAGTTTTTAAAGGTTCATACGAATCAAATACCAAAAACCGCATTTAGATCCATCTTACAGCACAAAAAATTCATCGTGCATTACTTCGTTTACTCGACAAATATCTGTGCAAAAAGCAGTTTGGTGTTTTTGCAACATAAATATTATGTGCTGAGGGAGCCTACTTTTTAATAGACTATGACATAGTAAGAAGTCAAAATGGCAACGCTGAGAGGTACCTCAGCAGGTAAAAATTAAATAGTCTAATAAAATTCTATTGTCGGCAAAAGTATTTATACAAAGAGACTGGGCGTCTATAGTGATAACTACAATTGTTTTTGGTATTATTGAACTACGCACGCTATCCGCATGCGGGGCTATTGGGTCCCGATAATACTTTTTTACGTCTAAAAAAAAAATCGCTGTTGCCAAACGATACGCTCTAGGAAAAGTTTTTCAAAAACTTTGTTATTATTTGGCTATATTTTCTTCGCTGCATGTATGAAAATATTTTCAAAAAAAAAGTTTATCGATTGGTGAAAATTTCAATACCAAAAATATTTTTTTTAGTTTATATGTTTTTTAGAGGAATGGAAGTGCGAATTGTGTCCAAACATTTAAAAAGGTTAAAAGCGCTACAGTGTGGGCTTTAATTTGACACAAAAAAATTTCGGTATCTTTGATAGTTTTAAAGTTATGGCGGTGGAAACAAAAAAAATAAATTTTTTTATAAGTTAAAAATCACTTTTTATTAATTTAAAAGTTCGAGACCACAAAAAAATGTCGTAAAATACGATTTCATGTGCCCGGTGACATACTCAGTGAAACCTAACAGGTTTGATCTGGTTCTACGCCAAAAAAACGACACGATAGAGTTACGGAATCGCTCCGCCATAAAGCTTTCTTCTTAAAATGAACCTAAAAATTGCCTTCCCAAATATTGACGTTTAATTTGAAAACACCCTATATAATAAAAAAAATACCAACCATAATATTTTATTTCTCGTAAATAGTTGATTTTATCGATGTCAATCAAGAAACCATTTTTTGATTTAAGGTTAAACCTATCTAAAAGTTATATTGTTGAGCCTTTATCATAAAGGGTGTTAAAAAAATTGGTATTATTGTGTCAGAGATCCCTCCCCGGCAAACTAAATAAGCCAAATATGATTTATTGGGTTCATTTTAAGAAGACTTATCTAGTGACCATCATATTAACAAAATAATAATTTACGCCTAGTATTTTAAAAGTTATTAAAAAAAAACGATTTCTAGGAGCGTCCGTTATGTACCTGTATCTCTGTAGGGGAGGGCCGTAGAAAAAAAGTTTATGGGAATTTGTCATAATATTTTTAGTTTGTCTATTAGATTTCGAGAGATGGCCTATTATTCTGGGATACCCTATATGTTAGCAGTATAACCACTAATAAACAATATTTTAATAAATTTATTATTATGAATTTTCAAAAAATCATTTTTTTTTAATCCTTATTGTTTACTTTAAATAACTCTAATTGGGTCGGAGATAAAAAATCTGAAATTTACACAAATTGCAGTTCTTTCATATATGTTTCTAGAAAATTTTATAAAATGTTATGTATTGTAATAAGAAAAAAGTTATAACCCCTTAAATATAACGAAGAATTAGTTCAGAACGATATTTTTGGCACGCTAAACATACTGCTACAGCTTTTATATTGCGCTTTTATACCTAATTTTATATATTTTTCTGTTTTACGTTGTTAAAACATATTTGGTGTAATAATTATTATTCTACTAGTTCATATCATGCAAGCCTTGGGACCATATCTGAAGATGAAGAGATCTTGCTAAGACCTGCCTAATGTTTTCTTAATTTTGTTGGCGAAAATAACTTTAGAACAAGCCCTTTGTAATATTGTGAATCCCAATTTAAATATACTTCCTGAAAAATCCCTTTGTATTAATTGTTTTAGGGCTATTTTACCTAAGCGAAAAAAAATTAATAAAATGTGCAGACCAAGAGCAATATACTCATACACATAAAAATATTGAAAACCAGCAGAAAAATTGTTACACAAAATTTGTTTTACCAACATAAAGCATAATAATATATTAAATTGGATATAAAAGAGCAATACAAAAGCTTTAGCAGCATTTTTAGTGTGCCAAAAAATATTGCTTTAAATTGATTTTTTGTCATGTTAAAGGTATAGTACAATATACAGGGTGATTCAAAAATCGATCACGAAACTTAAGAGGGTGATTCTACATGACAAAATAATGGTAGAGCCTGATATAAATTTTTTCAAAATGTCATTCATTTTCGAGTTACAATTACCTGGTATCTGGTGGTAATGAAATGAGAAAAATAAATTTGCCACTTAATTTTTAAGGGCGATTTACTTCTAAACGGTTAGATTTAGCGAGTTAAATAAAGAACACCTTTTTTAAAGGCCTTGCATCAGTCTTAGAGAAAACATACTAAAAACTAGTATAGCTGTCAGAACTAAAAAATTATGACAAAAAAACAATTTTCAATGTAGGTAAAGTGCCCTCAAGTGGCACACAATCAATGTGAGTTGTTACTAAAATGATGAAGCGCAGTTGACCCAGTCTACATTTCAAATATTAGTGGAATCGGTTTTTCCGTAAGCAAACAATTTAAAAAACAAAAATTAAAAAATTGAACTTTGTCGGCTTGTAAGTCGAAAACGAATGACATTTTTAAAAAAAAATTATATGAGGCTCTACCATTATTTTGTCATGTAGAATCACCCTCTTAAGTTTCGTGATCAATTTTTAAATCATCCTGAATAACATTTTATTAAAGTTTCTTTTAACATACACAATGGGACTGCAATTTGTGTAAAATCAGATTTTGTCTCCCAACCCAACCAGAGTTATTTAAAGTCCCAAAATTTAAAGGGTTAAAATGATGAAAAATTAAGGGGTTGGTTTATTACAATTAATAATATTTGTGGTTATATACTATATACTATATACCAGCAAATAAAACGAAAAATCAGTTTGTATTTGACTTTTCTATTTACAAATAGTAAAGTTTTCCCTGGATTTACATTCAATTTGTCCTGTGATTTTAACACAGAAAAAAAGAAAGATAGGTAAATAAATTACTGGGCCTTTAATTTTTTCCTTCGAAATAAAAAAACAAATTGTTTCATGTTTCTAAGACAAGTACCAAGAGTTATAAATGTTTCTGTAAACCCTTACAATCCAAAAGCATGCGTGTATATTAAAACCTAAATAGCCGCCATCAACAAACTCTTTGAAGTAAAAATTAAAAAAAAATGGTTTTTATGACTTTCTATATAAAAAAACTCCCTAGAATGTCTTTTTATTTTTAAAAATAGTTAAGTTACCAATCCAGGGACACTTTAACTTGCCAGAAATAACCAACCCAGTACCACTTTAAATGAAATGACCCCAAAGCTAAGACTCGTTAAAAACCTTTTTGTTAATTAATTTTAATAAAAAATATGAAACTAATAAAAACTATCTATTTTAGTCATATTCAGGGTGTTCGGAAAAAGGAGGCCAATTGCTGGCCACATATAGGGTAGACCAAAATAATCCGACTTTTGTTATGTCATTTTTTTAATTGGGCGCTCGTATTCCATATACAGGGCGTCAAAATGAGAAATATAAAATCGTTTTTTAAGTAAGTCGAGTGTTTTATAAGATATTAAATTAAAATTTGGTGTGACGGGGTTTTTTTAAAAACGAGAAAATGAAATCCGTTCACGGATTCGCTATACTGCAGAGGGCGCCACCTGGGTATATTGCATGTGTAAAAATACCAAAACTTTTTTGTACCCCTGTATAATAAAGTTCTAGTAAAAAATTCTAATTATCCAATCTTTTCTTGTAAAAAAGTATTCCTAGTAAATGTCGGCCTGAGAATCCGTTTATTAGATATCTTAATTTTAAAATCTAGATAATTCTTTCTAAACAAATTGGGACCTCGCACCAGTAACTTTTACGTACTGTCAAAGTGACAAATTTAAACGCTTCTGACGCTCTTAACAAGCTTCTCAATTATCCTAAAATAAATCTACATTTTTTTAATTACATATTTGTATTTGGTGTGTTTTCTTACTACTTATTAAACCATAATGGCCCATAGACCAAGAAATGTACCCTTTCCCGAATGGCGGATATGGTTTTGATGTTTGGTAAGTTTTAAATATTATTGTAAACAGTAAATATCTGTCAATTCTCAACTAGGAAAATGTGACTCCAATGCTAGTTTGGTGGCTAGACGCTATGCCCAAACATTCCCAAACCGATTTCATCCCAAAAGAAAATATTTTTTAATTTTGATTAACCGTCTAAGGAGACTGAAGTTTCAGCGAAAGACGGAAGGGTAATGCGGCCGACCTCGTGCGGTTCAACCAGGGCAAGAGGAAGAAATTTTAAGGACTGTCGAAGAATCACCAAACATTAGTACTAGGGTTTGGCTGAACGGATAGAAATATTGGAAAAACTGAGACACATAATATTTTACGGAGTCAACAACTTTACCCATTTCATCTTCAAAAGTACAGGGTCTTTTACCCGACGATCGAGCAAGACTTGTTTTTTGAAGATGGTTATGTGAAATGAATAACAGAAATGGGGATTTTATAGAGCGATTCTGTTTACTGACGAAGCCACGTTCACGAGAAACGGCATGACAAATATCCATAACGCACACATATGGGCTGAAGAGAATCTAGGGCCATAGTTGAGACACATCATCAAGTAAAATTTAAAGTCAATGTGTGGGCAGGTGTTATGGATAACTGTCTTTAGGACCTTCATTTTACCAGGTAATTTGACTGGTGATTCATTTCTGTTGTTTCTACAAGAAATACTGCCCGATTTGTTAATGATTTGCTTCAAATTTAAGACAAAATCTTTGGTTTCAACTCGACGGTGCTCCAGCTCATTTTGCTATAAATGTTAGGAACTATTTACATCAAGTATTTCCTAATCGCTGGATTGGTCGGGGTCGAGATCTCCTGTTCCATCCACCCCGTTCGCCCGACCTTACACCTTTGGATTTTTCAGTCTGGGGATGTATGAAAGACTTTGTGTATGTGGTTCCGATTTTTTAAAAGAGGATCATTTAAGAGAAGAATCATTGCAGCTGGAGAGCATTTCAGGTTGAAACCAATTATTTTCAAAGCCTTAAATTTTCTTTAATATAGAGGGCTCGTATGTGTATACAAATGAATGGAGGTCACGTAGAACAAATAATTTAGGGTCATTATTCTATTTATTATAATAATAATTTAGCATTAATTTAGAAAAAATAATTTACGTTTATTTTGTTAATTTGTTAAAATGTATCTAGATTTTAAAATTAAGATATCTAATAAACGGATTCTCAGGCCGACATTTACTAAGATTACTTTTTTTACAAGAAAAGATTGGATAATTAATTTTTACTAGAACTTTATTATACATGGGTACAAAAAAGTTTTGGTATTTTTAACATATGCAATATACCGCAGGTGGCCCCTGCAAGTTATGCGAATTCGTAAACGGATTTCATCTTCTCGTTTAAAAAAACCCCCTCACACCAAATTTTAATTTAATATCTTATGAAACACTCGACTTACTTAAAAAAAAGATTTTATATTTCTCATTTTGACGCCCTGTTATTGAACAGCGCCCAATTAAAAAAAATGGCATAACGAAAGTCGCATTTTTGGTCCCCCCCATATGTGGCCGGCGGATTGGCCTCCTTTTCCGGAAACCCTGTATATTATTGAAAGAACTCTTTAAGTTGTTTATTTAAAAAAGTCACAAAAATATACCACATACAATTAAAAATACCACGCATTTCCTAGGTATAAATATGGGTTAAACGAGCCCCTCTTATTCTTAAACTTATCCGAAAAGTTATTAGGATTTGAGTTAACGTCACGGTTATCCCGAATATGGTCCCTAATGTTCAGAATGAGGTAAAGGTCATTTCAATGTCCCATATTTATGCAGGAACGATCAGGGTATATCATTTGGTTAATCGAACCATTATGCCTCTTCGATAAATTTTCCAAAACTTTGACCCAAAATAACTCAAATCATTTATACGTATTCGGTATATTCTGTATTCGATAGATAATTTCTTTATGGTCTTGGGATTATTTTCGGAAAACATTTTTTTTCAGGTTTTATGCTAATAAAAAGATTAAAAAAATAGGGTTTTGGAAAAACTCCTCGCTGGTAAAATTTTATTATGTAGTTTAATATCAAAAGAAAATAAACTATTTTGACTGCGATTGTTATTAACAAATTTTACCCCAAGTCACCTGCTCGGGACCCCAAAAACTTATGTACTTCCGATAAAAAAAAAGAAAAGTCCATCTGCAATTCAAAAAATGCCATTTAATATGGAAAAATGCAAATTCTGATCCTAAAAAACTAAGTTAAAGTAAAGATAGAACCTTTAGACATAGGGTATCCTCCGAAGGAGTGCCTCACGGGTAGTGATGACGGGAACCGGGTTATAACCGCCACGTACCGGTCTGGGGTTACTACGTAGGATTATTTATCGTTGCTCAGGAAGCTCTACACTGTGACCCTGATTCCATGATTAAATGGACGTGTACAGTTTCGCTCTGTCCTCGTTTGTTAATGACAACGGCGATGTCTTAGATCTTAAAGGTCCCAGACCCTTAGCCTCTTTCAACGCAAATCTACCTGGAGGGAGGTGGGATGTTTTCCATTCGTCGAGTTCTGATTTCAGCTGTTTCAGCTTATTAACACCTCAAAGATGTAGATGCGCCGGGCAGCATCTCTGTACTTGAAGGGCAGCACCACCCCGTGGTTCATCTCAGGGGCCCTGGATGTTTTACCCTGGGGTGAAGCTTCCCGCGCCACCAAATCTCAGGCGGTTTTCATTGCTGTTCACTATGCCCACACCCCGAAGCGTTTTGCCTGCCTTACAGGACTTTGGGTAGGGCTGTAACGAGTGTTTAGCGGTTTCTTTCTTCAATTACGGAACAAACCCGAATTCTCTTACTATCCCCACGGAACAAGGCCCGCCGGCCCCATTCCCCTTCCTGGAGAGTTTTCGCCGCGTTTTACCACAGCCGCGGGCAAAAGCGTTATATATTCGGCATGCCGTCCGAAAGCCTACTGGAGTCCCAGTGCCACTCTTCCTCTCGAAGGCTCCGGCGCCCGCAAGAGATCTTTAAAACATGTTTTTCTTGACTGAGGGGGCCGACGCCCACATCCTGTGTTTCCCGATTCTGACTAACCGGGAGGAGCACCGGGGTGAGTTGGTCTCCCTGATGTTGAGGTCTTAGGGATCCATTGCGTCCTGGTTTGTGGAATCCGCCCACGGTATCCTGCCAACACCCGAAAATCCGGATTACGGCGGCCTCTTCTGTTCTCCGGGTTGATATTGTTAGGCCCCATACCGGTGTCGTAGAGTTGAGTAGCTACTCTTTTGTAGAGGAGAAAGTCCTCTGCGCTCCTGATCCAATCCCGAGGGCGGTGGAAGCTCCTGACGAGCGCCGGCCCGTGATGAGGAGGCGGGGGAATTCCATCCGCAATAGGTGGTTCAGATATGCCCGCTACTGTGGTAGTTTTAACAGCCGGCGGTCTGGTTACTACTTATTTCGGCGAGTGCTTCCTGCACCTTGCGTTATAAAATATTGTTTATTCCCCTTCACGAGGGGGCGCGCAAACCTTAATATAGCTAACCTCCGTCGTTGTATACCCGATAGAGGTTCTGCTCCGCCCGAGGCAGTCAGGAACATGCCCTGCACCGTTTCGGCGGGTGCTGGGCAATTCCCGGGAACCGGTGTTTGATAGCCTCATCGGCAGATGAGGGGACCCTGAACCGAAGCAGGTGAACCCTTCACCACCCCGGCAGCTACTGAGGAATGCCTCCCGGCGGCGTGTTGGCTCACCCCATCGGCAGAACCAAGAGAACTCCCCTTGGAGGCAGGCATTCAAGGGCTTGGGGCCCTTCTCCAGGCGGTTATAAATGAAAGATTTATTTAAAATCACAAACTTTAATCTCATTAGACTCGTTAATTTTCACAAACTTGGGATTTTTATCTTCTGTTTCTTACTTTAATTTTTAAACAAACAAAACAAAAAACATAACGAACCAACAATTTTAATAAATAACAAAGAAAAAACCAGCCGGTGGGGTCCAGGGTTTTTTCCCACGGAGTTTCACAAAACTATCTATTTACACTATTATACCAAAAACAAAATAAACGAAACAATAAGAAAAACCCTTTCTTATTAACCAAACCGATAACAAAAAAAAAAATTTACATTGAATTTAGCAGTTCTTAAAACATTAATACTCCGGTAAACCCCACCTAAAGGGAGCACCACGGTACCGAACCAGGTTCGCATTGCCAATCAATACCCACTGCCAACCGTAACAATAGAACCATTCCTAATAAAAATTTAAAAAGATAACTGTCCCTAAGAAAACTAATTGTTTGTTTTTCTAAATTATTTTTATATAAAAAAAGAATATTAAGTTTGGAAAAAAAAGGAAAAAATTCCTATCGTCTTGGTATGTACGAAAGAGGTAACTCCGTTTTAAGACAGTTAAAAACAGACAACCTGTTTTTTTGCTGTTCACTATCCCTCTCCCCGAGCTTTCGCCTACCTTACAGGACTTTTCAATGGGCTGTAACGGTTTTAGCGAACAACGGAGAAACCAACTGTCTACTTAAAAGACAAACATCGTTGCCTTGCAGTAAATGTAAACTTTTATGATGCCGTACTAAATCACATTTAGCAGAATCGCCTTTGGGTTTTTTACCGGAGGGTAATTAAATATGTGGAAAAATGGGAAAAAAAAAATCCATACTGTCTTGGTATATACGAAAGAACGCAACTCCGGTTTAAGAAGTCATCAAATTTTACATACCGCGTTGAATATTGTTAGGACAGTTAACATACCTTTATTTTCGCAAGAAGCGGTAACATAGGGAAAGGTGTTTAACGTCAGTATCTGTCATTACTTTGTACCCAGTATTTACCGCTATCGCCACTAGTCAGGAGGACGTTAATTTGGTTATGTAAAATTTCAATTTAAAATAATGGAGGATTCATTTTCTATTGTTTTGGTTTTTTTGTTATGTTTTTTTTGCTTGGTTTAACAACAGGATTGCAGTTTTTTTGTTTATTAGTTAATTCTCAAATGGATAAATTATAAATTATATTTAAATCATAAAGGAAAAATTTACTTGTTATGTTGAATTGGAACACAAACAAAAAAAAAAATTTGGTTTTATATTATCTTTTCGACCTATTTCTTAACTTTTCAAAGACCATATTAATATTTAAACTTAAAAGGTACGTGGACATACGTAAACCGTTTTGTTTTTGGAGGAAGGCGGGTTAAACACGGTTAAATGGTGGGGGAAAGAACTCATAACTAGTTAAAAACGGTAAGTCGCGAAAATTTTAAAAAGCAGACAACCTGTTTTTTGCTGTTACATGCCACTTCCCCCGACCGGCCTGCCCAAGGCCAATAGGGCTGTAGCCCGTAAGATGTAACTACACGATGCCAACGAAATCACTTACAGCAAAATCCCATCGGGTTTTAACGGGTGGGTTAATAAAATGTTGAAAAATAAAAAAAATTTCTTACGCTTGGTATGTACGAAAGAGCGAAACCCGTTTTAAGAATAAAAAGACAACCGGCATTGCTGTTCACTATGCCACTATCAACCCGAAGCGTTTTGCCTGCCTTACAGGACTTGTCAGTAGGGCTGTAACGAGTGTTTAGGAACAATAGAGAAACCACTGTCTACTTAAAAGACAAACATCGTTCCTTGCAAAATATAAAATTTTACTTACGATGCCGTAATAAATCACACGCCTGATCGGAACGGAGTGGGTAAAAATATTGGAAAAATAAAATAAAAATTCCTACTGTCTTGGTATAACGAAAGAACGTAACCGAAGACAGTAAAACCCGATGGCGATCCTGCTAATTTGATTTCAGTATGGCTTCTTTAGGCCTAGTCGGACACCTTGTTCCTTTACGACTTTTTTGGATTCTGGGGGTTCCTCCTTTTCCAAAAATGTTTTGACGACATATAATAAATTTTTTAAAAATACTGTTTTTTTAATTAAATAGCTTAAAATTATACCCGAAACGCATAAATAAAATTCAAAAAAAAATGAGTCATTTAAAATGTTGGCCACCTGTCGAAAAAACGACTTTAGAAAAATCATTATTTTTTAAGATTAACTGATTTGCGCTAAATTTGGTTTAGAGAAGTTTTTGGGGATTTGAAATAAGGTGACGGGTACAATATGGCGGACTAAATTTTTAAAACTATTTCTATTTATGATAGATTTAATGCATAAAGGAAAGTGGTTGATAAAAGTTTGGGGAAGTTTTCAAAATTTAAAAGCGGACCCAATGAAGCCAATGAGATTTTTAAAATTATTTTGCCATATTAGATCCCCATTTTAAAGTTTAAAAATCTGACCCAAATTTTTGACCTGCGACCTTGATTGATTAGATTAGATTATTTAGGGATGGGAAAAATGACCTCCACCATGCAACCTTACCAGATTTTTGTGGTTTCTCCTATGGTTCTTTAGAGTACCTTGTCCAAGCCCGTCTTCAAATAGACTCCAGAGTCTCGACACTGGCCACCCATATAACATAACAATAAAGTTTTGGCTTCTCCTCCCCGCCTAGTAAACCTGAGCCTGCTAGTGCTTTTGCAATGGCACCACACATGTAAGGCTGTTTCTTCAGCCTTGGCAGAACCTACGGGCTATCCCCACCAGGTTTATTCTTTCCAGGTGCTTGTTGGTTTACAATGTCCTGTTAGTTGCCTACCGTTATCCTTAGCCGAGGGTTTAATGAACTGTTTCCTGTCGTTGTCCCGGTGTTTTACCCACCGTTTCCCCACCCAACTCTTAATAGATGCGAAGAGACCTGCCGAGATATCGCAAATGGCTCCGGGCCTATCATTTCCGCGGCTGATCCTCTTTTGGCGGTCATCGGCCTCTTCGTTGCCTGGATCCCTCGGGCCGGACCCGGCACCGTATTTGTTTGCCGCCATTTTTCCAGGGCCAACAGTCCCCGACTAGTTTAAAGTAACTTTTGGGGGAACGAGGTTCGGGTTTGGCTATCTGAGTAAATGAGGATATTTTTTTTTCCTTTTTCTTTAATCCTCACGGCGCAAGACTATTGCTGGATTTCCGTTGGAAAACCGTGGGGGGACCGAGACTTAAGATTACCTTTTCTTAGGCTTTTTCTCCATAAGCCAGCTCCTACACCCTTGTTGGCTTGGGCCCTTATACCAGATATGATCGGTTTGATTGGGGGGCCTTCCTTCCAGTCCTCCTATCTGGAGACAATAGGAAGTGTCTATTGAAGATGAAACGAGGGTTTCCTGCTGAGGGCATCTAAACAAGAGCTGACCTCTTGGTCCTCCTCTATTTCCCATCTTGGAGTCCTTCGGTGTTCTATAATTGGACTTTGACCCCTTTGAGCCTATGAGACCGCCTTTACTTGCCCCTGTATGTAGATGGGAGTGGGGCAGGTTTAAGCACTTCCAGGGCTGCAGTTGGAGTTGTTCTCCATAGCTCCCGTGATGCATACGCACTAGCCTTTCACACTTTGAAGTTGTCTGACTGCTACTGTTTCCCTTGCCCCCAGGCAACTGAACCATAGGTTTCATGGGCATACCATTTTATACAACCACATTTATCTTTGGGTTAAGTCCCCAGCTTTTTCCACAACCGACATCTCTCGAGGGCAATTTTTGCCATTAACGTTTGAGGTGTGGTCCCCAGTTCATCTTTTTCAAAAATGACTCCAGATACTTAACCTCTTTTGAAAGGGGATTTCCACCCCATTGAGCTTTGACATCTGAGTGCCCTTGTGTCTTTTCTTTTGAAGGGACAATAACGGTCTTTTGTGGATTAACCGATAGACCTTCCTCCCCACCATTCGTTCGATTTAGTGGTTTTTGCGTCCTTTCGAAACAAACAAGTGCTTACCTCAACTACGATGGTATGTCGTCTCGCTGGACCCAAAACATTTTTCCAAACTTAAGCTGCAAAGTTTTGAAATTTGCTTGATTTGTTGCTATCCTGGATTTTGCAAACTGTTTTGTTCGTAATCAGCGATCCCCAAAACGCCTCCAACCTTTGGCGCTAATCGGGATTTTATAAAAATAGTGATTTTTGAAACGTTATCAAAAACGTCCGTGACACATCAATTTGAGATTTTATTTTTCATGATCTATTGCTTTTAATGTATATTTGAAAAATAAACAATTTTTTTCTATTTTTGCTGGTGGTTTTTGTGTAATTTTGGTGTTTTAAGTGGTTTTTTGAGTAGGTTGAAAAAAAAAGTAACGTGAGGCCGAATTCTGACCACGGGTTTGTGTTTTAAAAAAAAATAAATCAAAAACCATTATCACAGGTCTGGGTCCGAAATTTTTTTATTGTGTAAAAAGGTTTTTTAGGCACTTGATTTTTTAAAAAGCAACAGAATAAGTTTTTAAAATTTATTTGTTTTTTTCGGAGTTCTCTCCTGTTAGTATTGTATTGTAAGAAAAACTTATAGGTTTTTGTCTAATATCTAAGTTCATTTTAAAAATACTAATAAATATATTTAAAATCTGGGTCTTTCAAGCCACAATATTAAAAAAATGTATTTAATCCATTTAGAAATCCGACTGCCTACAATTTATATTATAATGGAAAATATTCTTGTCGATAAGTTGTTAAAACAAAAAATGGAGATATGGAGAAAATTTACTGTCATAAACACTGCCCATCAGAGTCAACATAAATAAAGGGATAATTGCGAAATCAGTAAATAACCCAATTTATCGTTTCGTTTATTGGGATAAAGAAATTTGAGGAATTTGCAGTTATAGCGGAATAAAATTTATAAAGATATTTTAAAATAAATAAGCAACAGTTATACGGAATGGGGATGAAAATAAGGTAAAGGATGCTATTATTTTTTTTATTTATTCTTTAAAATAGTAATTAGGCGCTTATGTTGACGCTTACTTTACTTAAACTATTTTCAAGTAAACCGAAAGTTAATACACCCTTTAATTTTAAATCAGCTTTTTTATAACCATCCCATTTAAACAAATTTTTTTTTTTAACCTCAAATTAAATAAGACAATATTACCAAAAATATAAGGTAACAAATTTAAAACAAAAGTAAAAACAAAAAAAAAAATTATAATAATACTAAGGTTAGCATTTTAAAGAAACAATAGTTTGGGAGGCCAAAAATCAAGCCAATAAGAGGTGCATGAAACATTTTTTATATTTCTATGAACTAGTCAATTCAAAGTCCAGTGCTGCTCAGCTCAAGGGTTAAATTGCATTTTTTACCTAAAAAAATCTGAAAAATCGTTTTTTTTTTTCAATATAACCCCAAAAATGTTAATTTTAGG
The DNA here is from genome assembly GCA_019359885.1 of Listronotus oregonensis. Taxonomy (NCBI): domain Eukaryota; kingdom Metazoa; phylum Arthropoda; class Insecta; order Coleoptera; family Curculionidae; genus Listronotus; species Listronotus oregonensis. Next base: position 348,437 of record JAHBCN010003957.1, read on the forward strand.
AAAAAAAAGGTATATAATGAAAATTAAGGTCTACTAAAACTACGTCATTTTTTTATATAAAATTTTTGTAGCCCCTAGCTTTAAGATATTAACGATTTAAGTTTAAAATAAAACCAAATATCTTAAAAAACAAAAAAGTTAAAAAAATGTGTTTAAAAAAAATATATGCTTTTTAATAAGCTATATGAAAAAGGTTATATACACTTTTTTAAATAAAATAAAAAATAAAGGAGATATAAGCAAAAAGTTATTATGACCATTAAAAATTTCGCTAATAGCAATATTTTTTGGTTTAAGTAAGTATGCCAACTTCGATCCATCTAAAAATTGATTCTGCATTTAATGAAAGAAACTAATATACATGTACCTCGAGGCTGCTTTAACCCGCAACCACCCGTTGGTAACGTGTGAAAACATTTAAGATTTATGTCTTAATTTTTTATCTGTTATAGTTCCGCATCCCGAACTATATTTATTTTTATAGTCAGTTCTAACATATGGATTTACATTTACTTAGTAAATTTAAAAATTTCACTTTTCACCTTAAATATATATATTTCCGGGGAAAATTATTTTCATGCACCATTTGTCCAGATGTTCAACGATGTACCAAGTCATACGCTTGACTTTTGGTAAAATACATAGTTTGTAATTCACATTGTAAATAAAATTATCACAGTACTGGTAAAATTGCAATTTTTTAAGTTTTGCAAACTCTGTTTTGGACACTACTTTTAATTCAACGTGTCATTGGGACTTTAAAAACCCGGCTACAACAGGGTGATCCCTATCGCCTCCGGTCTGTACCTCTTTTGTCTCCACGGGGGTATTCTGGTTTTACACAAAACCCCCATTCTAACTTGTGCCTTTAACACATTCAACCTCACATATTTTTCATTCATTCCTTTTAAGTCTTTGATTTATAACTATTAAAATTAAATAAATAAATCAACGGACAAAAATAATGCACACCCGGTTCG